>BHFT01021587.1:0-41613 GCA_004320025.1 Laticauda laticaudata
GAACCAATCCAATGCTTAGTTTTCTTGGCCAATCAGATTTGTAGATTTGGAGTCACCCATTTACATATAGAACAACATCTATAGACAGAGAAGCAAGGTTTTGGGGTAAAAAATAGAGCCTCTGTCGGGTCTCACAGGAGGAGGGGAATAGAGATGAAGAATAAGCCAAAAGCTATCTACATTCCACCAACATATTAAATACAAATTACCCAACCCCATTATAATCTATTCTGGTATATTGTATGAACTCATTTACAGTTGCAAGCAATTTGAGACTTGTTTTGTCTGTGCTTATGTCCACACAATGTACTAAAGCTAAATCTATACTGTACAGATTATAAAATCTGATAAATATGAAATGAAATATGTTGGGATGTCTTGTTAACTTTCTATTACTGGGAATTGCTTCAGTTGTCATTCTCTGCCCATCTTTGTTCACACAATATATCTGTGGTGTGCCTAGCCATGGTTTATTGAAATAACTATTGTGAGAGGAGGAGGAGGTTTATTGAAATAACTATAGTGTCAGAGGAGACACTTATTTATTTTAATTATGTTTAATGCATTTTAGAGGCCTTTTCACCATTAAATGTTGCCATGAGCAAGTAAGACAATGTTATTAATATAATATCTGGAAATGAACATTGTAGTTATTGCTAATGCTGTACCTAGGACTGGAGAGTACCTAGACGTTTTAACTCAGGGGTGTCAAACTCATGTCATTCCGGTGGCGTCATGTGATGTATTGGGACTTTTTTCCCCTTTGCTAAACTGGGCATGGGTGTGGCAGTGCATGACGCCTCTGGCCCATGGGCCAGGAGTTTGATAGCCCTGCTTTAGCTGGTGCAGAATATAGTGTCAAGGGGCAATTATTTATGTCCTTAGAAGTTACATCTCTGCTCTGTGAGCTGCCCAAGTTTGCTTCTAGGTTCAATTTGAGTGTTGAAGTGTTAGTTTTGGCCTCTAGCAATAGCAATAGCACTCAGACTTATGTATTACTTTACAGTCAATCCTCTCTAAACAGTTTGGCTGTAAGCTCTAAATAGCATGAAGCTGGGTTACTTGAGGGGCTGCCTCACCTTGATTACATCTACCCATCCTATCAGATCTGATAGAAGCAGAGGTGGTATCCAGCCAGTTCTGACAGTTTCTAAAGAACTTGTAGTTGGGACAACTGATAAATACCACCTCTGGTTAGCCCTGCCCCTATCTATTCTCTGCCTTCCAAGTCCTAGCTGATTGGCTCAGTCTTCTTTTGTTGCCCTGCACAGGAGAATGGAGCTGGAAAGCAGGTTGGTAGGATGGAGAGGGAATGGGGATTTTATAGTATCCTTCCCCTGGAGTGGGGTGGAAATGTAGATTTTGTAGTATATCCTTGCCCTGCCATGCCCCCCAAGCCATGCTATACCCCCCAACCCATACCATGCACACCAAGCCACGCCCATAGAACTGGTAGTAAAAAAAAATAGAATACCACCACTGGATAGAAGAGGTATGTTGCAGGTGCTGTGTGCGAAGGAGCTAAACCTGGTGGAATCCAGGATATAAACCCTTTTTATCATAGTAACCATCCTTTGGAACATCATCCCCTCACCCTGAGGTGAAACTCTGCCAGCCTTTCAGAAATCCCTCAAATCCCTCAACAGGCCTGAGGATTGCTGCTGAATGGCATTCAGTTGAGTGGTGACTCCACTGTTTGTCATATCAGATGCCTTCTCTTAGCTTTTTAATAATATTAATTTTTGTATTTATTGACTGTTACTTTAATTTAGTTTTGTAGTTTGCACACCATTCAGAGACACGTTTTATGAGGCGAGCAGCCATATTAATATGATCAATTAATAAATAAAGTTAGATCTGAGTTAAGAGGAAAGTGGCCAAAAATTCTGCAGGCTCTTTTTGGATCATTGATCATTAATTCCTTTGTAGTAGCCTCTAACCTCCTTCCCCCAGTGTCTGATGATTAGGAATTGTAAAAAGGCAACTACAGCTAATGGGGCTGTGTAATAATATTTATATATTTCCAATGAAACTAGAAATGTGCTAAGAGAGGCCAGGACGTTAAAGAAGTTCAGCCAAAAATAAGAGGAGAAAATGTATGATGCAGGGAGTGCTGTGGAAGAGACGGTTTAGGAGACACATTTTGGCAAGGGAAGAAAAGAACTTAGAGGGGGTTAGGAAACAAACTCCCATCACAATTTTTTTTTTCCTGCCAGAAAGCACCATTTTTATTTTTCCTTTCAAGGTAAATTCCCCTCCAACATTCCTAAAAGCCTAGACAATTCAGAACCTGGAAAGCAGGAACTGCAACCATGGGATGTGGGGCAAATGAGACATTACACCATTTTTGTAATTTACACTTGCATGAATAGATTCTAAAAAAAGTAATAATAATGAGCAAATTAGCTTTAAGGAAGAGTTCAAACTAGGACTTTGTAGTAAGAGTAACATTAAGGGGATTTTCCCCCTCTTCCTTGCTATAACCCTAATCTAGAACCGATTACAAACCACATGTACCAGGAGGAAAAATCCACCGAATGTTCGTGGGGGTTTTCAGGCAATTTAATTTCAAACTCTGCACTCTTGTAATTCCCAAGTTAAATCTGATTAGGTCTTCTGTAGAGAATCTTTTACTTCCATGTCAGAATTTTGATCTGAATTCTGCAGCATCTCCTTTAAAAAACATGAATTCATTTGACTATAATCTCCAACTGGTACTGTGAAACATCTATAAGAAGCTGTCCAAGCCAAAGCCAGGCCATTTGTGCACCCAGCTCAATATTTTCAGCACTGATTGACAGTATCTCCCTGAGTTTTAGACATAAATTCTACCTGCTGTACTATGTAGAAACTAAGGCCTGCATGCAAACCCATGAGTTAGGACTTGTCTTATAATGAGAGAGGTAGCAGAGCTACCAGATATGGACTGCAAAAGTAAAGTCAGTAACTAGATGGCAGTCAAGTCAGAAAAAGACCCCTTTTTGCTGCCATCTGGTGAGTTTCCTGTATAAATCTCTGGTAGTGAGATTTACGAGAAAATAACAGTTCTTAGAGTAGATCTATAAATGAGGGGTAATGGTAGATTCATAATTAGTATTCTAGCTTTGGCCTCATAGAATTAGCTTTTGTTTTCAAATATTCCACATAGAATCTCTAATATCTAGTAATCTCCAGGTAGACAAAAAAAAGAGGGTAGCTAAATGGAGGTCTAATTTGGAATAAAGTAACAGAACTATTATTTCTTATGAAATAATTCTTAAGAGATTGAATTGATTATCTTTTCATCCATGCAGTAGATGATCAACTGAAATATATATCCTTATGTATAATATGAATCTTTATTTCTTCCTTCCTTTTCACAAAAACCAATAAGTAGAAAACAATCACAATAAGGAAATCCTAAACTGGTTTTTTTCTGTGATAGCCTAGTTTACAACTTCAGATAAATGAAAGACAATCTTAAAGTTGGCCACTGGTGGACACATCAGTGCAGGATGGGGTTTCACATCTAATCTAGATTATAGTTGCAGGATCTAAATAATTAGGATCAGTCCAGATCAGCCCAAGGCAGCTACCTACTGAAACTAAATGTATCCATATATATTTCACTTAAGATGATGTTTCCCTCCATCCTCAAATGATGTTTGTCTATTTAAAAATTGGTTCTGTTATTAAAAAGTATTTTGAGGAGAATATTTATATTTAGGCAAAACAATGTCTGTATTAAACATTATGATAAATTTAAAACGTGTACCCCCATTTGCTATACATGGAAAAGTGTCTACTCTATCATTTCCTTCCATGGTTTGAAGGCTACAATTGCCTGGGTCCCTAACCAGCATGTCTAGCTGAACATTTCCACCCCTTCCTAATACTTTTTCCTGATTGAAACTGTTAGATTGCGGGAGAGAGACTCGAGACCAGTGTGACTTTTCAGCTCTTTATTTGATGTTCCGATCTGTGCTAGACCTCGGAGCCGCGGCAGCCCTTTAAATAGGGATTCCTTGCGGCTTGCCGGCCAATGATGGCTCTCTGAGTTTCCCATGATTGGCCTGGCCAATCGTGGTTGATTCAGAGTGAGCCAATCACAGTGCTTTCTTCAGCCAATCAGTTTATAGTGTTTCTGGACCAATTGGATTGGGGTATTTTGAGTATGCTAATACAGAACACCCGTCCCCTCTTGGTTCAGTCCAACCTACGTAACTTAGTCCCGTAAATAGGCGGGGCTTTTGATGTTTCTATTTGACCTGCGTGATTCAGCTGTGGTGTTGTCTTCGACTGGTTTGGACGGGATCCTTGTTGCTCCCATCCTTCTCAATGGAACCGCCTGGAAGGGTGAGTCAGGCCTGTTGCCGCAACTCTCACCCGGTTTATCTGGGCCAGTCAAGTTGTCGGTTCCGCTGCTCCCTCCTGGTCTTTCCGGCTGGTCAAGCTGGCTTGGCTGCTTCTTCCTGACAAGGCTTCTAGTTCCTCGATCACTGTCATTTTCCTTCTGCCGAAGTCGTCTGTTGGTGAGTAGAGTTGGTTTATTTTTTTGCCTCTTGGTATTGTTTGGGGTTGTTTGGGTTGTTGTTGTTTTTCAGAGGGGTTTTCTTCCCCCTTTTGAATATAGTTTGGGGTTTCTCCCCCCCCTGGTTTTTTTATGAGTGTCTGTTAGTGGTGTTTGTGTGTTTCCCGTGTTGTCAGTGGTTGTTCTTGACCTCAGTTGGTCTATGTGCCATTTCTAGTTTCTTCTATCTTCCGTCTCTAACCGGTACGACTGGGGGCCTGTTACCTGGGTGATTTTAGCTGATACCCAGAGTGGGTCCCCTGTAAAAAATTTTGCATAGACTGTATCTCCCGGTGCAAATATTCAGTATTTACTAGACAAGTTTGGTGGTTTCTCGGGGTTGTATGTTGGGTGCAGTCTGTCTAGTTGTGACCATAATTTCCTGCCCATGAGTAGTTCTGCTGGGCTTTTGTTAGTAGTAGTGTTTGGTCTTATATGTTGTATCATGAGCAATTTTATTCTATTTATCGTGTATGTTGCCGGTATCCATCTTTTCTAGATGTTGTCTTTTGTGGTAAATGAACATTCGTGCTGCCTGCCGTTCGCGCGCTCGGTGGAGCCGTCTGGGCGCGTTGTATTAATGAGTCTTTTACCCTTCGTTTAGAACCATTTTTCAAAAATGGACCAAATGCCTGAATTGCGGGCCTTTGTCCTGACATTTCAGTAAGTCCAGTAGTCCATGGGTGGCAAACAGTTCTGTTAGTTTTTTCATGACGGGCCTCCGTGATGGTGGATTTCATGAACGCTTACTTCCCAGCCAATTTGGAAGTAAGTGTCGACCGTTAATTAAAGCCCTGTCCCACACTGCACAAACGGATGGAAAGAGGATGTAAAACGGAGAAAAACTCTTTGCATCCGTTTGGTTAACGCGATGCTTCCATATTTGTACTCATCATACGTTTTGCTTTCCTCTTTATTCCGTCCAGCATCCGTCTATTGACATTTCATCTGCTCACAGGGTTTTGAGCTGCTCAAACTTTGTGCGGCAAAATTTGCCAATGCGCCCGTTTCTTTGCATCCGCTATGCATCGCTAGGCATCGTTCTGCATCGTTAGCATCCTCTATCTACGCCGTGGCATCCGCTACGCTCCGCGCAACTCGATCTCTCCAGCGGTAAACGGACCAGGGAGGAAGCGGAAACGGCATGGGTGTGGCAAGTGCATGACGCAGAAACGGCATGCAGGAAACGGAATTGCAGAAGGATTGAAAGCGATGCAGCCGCAAGAAAGCATTTAAAACAGAAAAAAACGTCTGGCAGAGGGGACTCTATCTCGGATTATTCTAAGGATGTCTGGAGGATGCCTAGAGATTCAAAAGGACACATAGGGGAAAACCTATATTGCATTATAAAAAGGGGGGAGCAACTCACTGGATCTCACTTCAGTCCAGGCAGCACTGCTGTGCAGACCTCTGCAGTCTTCACTCTGGATCCTTGCTCTTCCACAGCATCTAGTTCATGTCCACATGGACGTAACAAAAGTCCTTTTGGCGCAACCATTGTCTGCAACGTGCGCAAGCCATCTAACAGGCTTCTCAACTCTACTACGGGAAGAAACAAGATGAGCAGCCAATAGAAGCATCTGGGCGGTCCGAAGATGGCTATCGGGAGAAGGATGCAGGAGTAATGGACTGTACAACAAGCTGATTAATGGGTGTTGGAGCTCTAGGATACGAAGACACTCGTGCATTCCAGAACTTCATGAGGATGCCTCCAGCCATGTTTGATGAAGTTTTGGCAGCGACCTGACACCAGGTTGACCAAGCAGAGAGGCTACCCAACTTCTGGCCCAGCCTGGACCCTGGCTCAATGGTGGACTGACTCTTGCGCCATTCCTATGGCCTGCAGGGTACACCTACAGGAAACATTTGCAGGTACCGGCTGGAGGGTGCACACCAACACATCAGCAATTGTGGTGCAGAGAAAGTGTTGAAGCCATCATCGAAGAATACATGGAGGAGCTCTCAGTGCCCCCACACTGGAAGAAGGCTGGAAGAAAAATTGCATGAGCTATGGATGCAGAGGTGGAACTTCCCACACACGGTTGGGGCCATAGATGGGAAGCACGTGGCCTGCAAAAGCGCTCAAGCTTTTTAAGTTCGGGTCCACTTATTTTAACTACAAGGGCTTCTTCAGCACTCATCCTCTTCTGCCATGGTTGAAGCTGACTAACCAGTTCAATGTACATCGATGCTTCAGGAAAACAGGTCAGCTTTCAGGATGCCCAGGTATACAACGCCAGTCACCTCAAGGGAGGGGCTGGAACGCAAAACTTCTCACTGGGGCTACCCCAGATCCAGACCACTGGTCCAACCAACACGTCAATATGCTCGCCCTACTTCATCGTGAAGAGGGGATGACGCCCCTTCTCCCTCGGAACCTACTCAAGTAAGCCCTGCACTCCAAGACTCCTCACCGTGAGAAGAGGATCTTCAACTACAGGCTGTCGCAGGGCAAGGCGGGTAAGGTGTTGGTGACGAACGCCTTTTGGCATTCCTGGCACAACAGAAGAGGTTCCAGGTAATTCTCACAACCTGCAGACATCACCCACAGACTATGAGGAGGATCGTGGAAAGCTGCTGATTCCTTGCACAATCCTCAATGCGCACGCAGACCGCTACCGCCAGTCTTGCGAACAGGCTCGTGGACCTCCATACAATGGCGAATTGGACAATGGAGCCTGGGAATGGAATGAGGCAAGGGGCGAAAACCTTTAACGGATCAGACACTGTGGATATTGCAAGGCCAAACGAGCCTCATGTGAAGGGAAGGAAGCAGCACAAACCTCTCTGAAAACACTGGTGCACTCCCCAGCTGGAGCGTGAGTGGGCAAGACAGGAATGATAGATGTTTAATGGATGCTTCCATTTCCAGGGCCTGTCTACATCATCGGACGGATGAGATTGGCCATCTTATATTGGGTGGAGCCTATACATATGAACAGGGGTCATATTAATAAAGAGTTGTATTGTTTCATGTTGGTCAAATCGTGTGTCATGATTTAACCATTGTTATTCGATTTAATGAAGGCCACATAGTGTGTGGCTGACCGTGGGAGTCGGTTGGACATACTTTGTCCCGACTATTTCTTTGCACTGGAGGCTTTAAATCTACTCCCACAAGCTTATTAACCTATCCTACAAGGTATCCCTAGCACCCCATTCTGTTTCGCTATCCTTACCCATCCCACAAACATGCAAAAGGCAATTTAAAACCATTTCTAAGATTTTCCACCAAGATCTATTAAAAAAAGAAGGAGACAAGTGTGTGAATCAAGATAAGACTATTATTACAACAATGCTATTAAATAGAAAAAATGATCACAAGCCAAAGTGTCCAAATAAAGTTTCCACCGTGTAGACCAGCCAGCCATTCTCTGGCACTCCTCTCTTGTGTCGCTCAGTCCTCAGGGGTGAAGGGTCCACGGTGCTTGTGGAGGGTGGCTGGTTGCTCGGCAGTGCTGTCTGAAGCGCATTGGGGTTGCAGCATCAGCATGGAGTATAAGCTACCAGTCAAAGCAACCGAAAGCACCACCAGCATTGCTAAGCACTCTCGCTCTGCAGAAGCAGAAGCAGCTAGAAAGTCGACTTCAGCCCGCAGAAGAGCGAGCCCATTGCTAACAGAAGGCCCCGCAGCAGAAGCAGAGTGAGGGGCCAAGGGGGCGGGATCGGTGGGCCCAGTCCTCTTGACCAGGGCTTAGGCGACAGCCGATCTGCTGAGGCTTTCTGTTCTTTCCCCCATGGTTGTGGGGTTTAGCTGGCTGGCAGTAGCGGAGGCAGGCAGGAAGGAACAAGGCTGGCAGGCAGCAGGCACCAAAGGCTGGCAGGAAGCTGGCAGGCAGACTGGACCTTGCAAGGGAGCTGGAAGGCAGGCTGGCACACAGGCTGGCAGCGGCCAGCAGACAAGGTGGCAGGTCGAGGTTGATTGCAAGCAAGGCTTGCTAGCTAAGGGTATTCAGGAGGCATGCTAGGCAGGGGCAGGTAAGGCAGTCAAATCCGTCCGGCAACGCAGGTCTGTTTCCACTGAATGGTGACACCTGCTTGCCGGACTGCTTCCTTTATATCACGGGGCTTACACAATGTCCGTCCCGCATATGCGCAATTAACGCTCGGCATCCGTTAGGCTTCCACTGTGCATCCGCTAGGCTATCAACTGTGGATGCATTCCGCTTATTCCGCTGTGCATCTCACGCCTCATGCAATCCGCTTGTGTATCCGTTCTGTTGTCCGCTTTGCCTGCGGCCCATCCCAGAAGCCTAGACGGATTATGTAGCCATCTGCTCCACCGACTTTCCATCCATTGGCTTCCGTTACCACATTCCGCTTACTCATCCCACTCTGCATCCTCCCCGCGTCCGTTCACTTTCCATGTTTCCCTACTCTGGTTATGCAAATTTTTGCCCCCTTTGAGAGTGATAACACGGATGAAACAATTTTTCCTCATCCGTTATGTCCTTTTTACTAAACGTTATGGATCGCAGTGCGCAGTTGGCAGTGTAGAACCAAGGGCCTTAAAGAATGGTGTGTCTTTTGTGGGTCCGGCAAACCATCTGTATGACCATTGACACGGTCCCCTGAGGCACGCTGATCCAAAATGGAGCCTTTTGCACCAGAATGCCATCGTGGGTTCATAATGTTTGCCGCCTCAGCAGTCTCGGCGTCGACTGGCAGATGTTGGTATGCTGTGCCAGGTCGAGCTTTGCCGAAGACTTTTCCCCCCCGAGTGAGTATAGGAAGGTTTTGCCTGTCATTACCGGAACGGGGTCAAGTGCTCTGCTTGCTGCAGCACAAATGGCTGATGGTGGGCTACTTTGTAGTCACTGCGAATTCTCATTACCCATCCGGTTTATTGGGGTTTCCCACCGTGCCACGATCTATTGGCTCAGGACCTCCTTGGGCGATGAGTTTTGTCTAATTGCTCATCGAATTTAGGCTTGAGGGGCGAATGGATCTTCGCCTCGTTTTAGGTGGATCGGGGCAATATTTGGGTTCAAGTTGGAAACGATATTGGGCGACCCCGGTATGCTAGTTCACCATTGAAGACCCCTGGAAAGTCCTTCAGATCTTCTCCTCCAGTCGTTTCATCGATGTGGTTCATGCCAGTCTACTCGAATCCTAATGGCAAGCGAAACCACTCCAGTTCGCAGGAGGCTTGGGCCAGTCCTTTAATCCACAGTGGTCATGGAGTAACGTCTGCAATGTCCTTTGAACTTTATGTGGTAAAATGTCCGATTCCGACCACGGGGGATCGATCCCCTGGTAACAATTTTTTTTTTTTTTATAAAGAATTTTATTAATTTTTAACAAACAAACATATACAAACAAAACACAAAACATAAAAAACAATAAAATATCTTTTTTGGAACCCGCAGTTTGATCCCAAGTTAATCTTTTTGTACAACATAAATTCAATGTTCGTGCTTACTTTTATTTAGCATTCCATTTCTTATTCCACTATTTTACATTTTTCTATATAGCTTCTCCCCTCTTTTCACTCTCTTAATTCTATTATATTATTTCATCTCAATTTAAATCATTAATACTTATATCCTTTGTCTGTCCTATTTCAGCTGTCTATTACTTTTCTCAATTAACTAACCAGCAAATTTCTTTTCTGTAATGACCGATTGGAGTATATGCCTTATCATACTTATCCTTCCCCTAAGGTTTTTAAAGCTTAAACATAACACTCAATACATTTTCATTCAGATTCTGCGTAGTAACATTCTAAAGATAGACTCAATATTTTTAAAACAAGGGAAAATTTTTTTTTTAAAAAAAAAAATATATAATAAATTAAAACCACAATCCATAGCAATTAAAAATTATATCATTAAAAATTAGTATTCATTTAAGTCTTAAACATTTTACACAATCCTTCTAAAATAAATATCATGCTTCTATGGGAACATTATAGATTTGCTTAGTTACTTCCCCTATTTCACTTATGTTTTAAAATATTATACAATGACAATGTTCCATTTTTCTTTAATTCAATTCTCTCATATTTTAGATTTCATTTATTTTATTTAAAAAAAGAAATTTCGCTAAGTTACATTACATATTTTGTCGCCATTTATAATCAATAATTATCCAATTTTGTAAATTTTCAAATACAAATACAACAACACAATCTTTGTACCTTTGCAGAATCTCTTTTTCAAATTGTATGTTTTACCCATTATCTCTAAATAAATTCTGTTTTCTTTACATCTTGTTTCAAACTTTTGTAGCTTTCTCTTCCTTCCTTTCCTCCCTTGCTTCTCCACTTACTTTTTACCCCCTTGTCTTCTAATCTCCCACCCTCTTGTGTATTTTTCTTTTCTGTTGCTTTCTGCATATTGTGAACCACTTTTCACCTTGTTTTCCCCTTTTTTGGTCTTCCCCTTCACTTTCCTCCTTGCTTCTCGCACTCTACCCTTTTTTACCCCTTGCTCTTTAATCCTCCACCCTCTTGTGTATTTTTCTTTTTCTGTGGCTTCTGATTGTTGTGTCCACTTTTTCACCTTATTTTCCCCTTTTTTGGTTTGTTTTTTTTAGTCTTAAATTCCTCCATTCTCTTTCTCTCCTTTCCCCTTTCTTCCCCAAATAAAGTTGCTTGTTCATTAGGGCGATGGTTTTTCCTTCATCCCACATCTTTCTTGTTCTTGTAAGTTTCTCATATGTAGACAATTGCCATTTCTAAGTAAAACGAAAAATATGAGCCAAAAGAATCCTTCCCTTCTTGTTTTCCTTTGTTCATAATTTTATAAATTTCCATTTTCAGTTCAATCCATAAGTAAATGCAATTGTAAAAAAAAAAAAAAAAAAATTAAACGACCCAAATGATTTGTCATTCAAATAAGAATTTTCCAAAAAATTCAAAGTCACCAAACAATGCCAAAAACACAGTCTATTTACATTTAACACCTTCTTCTTCTTTTTTTCAGATTTTTTTCTTTCATTTTTAATGACTTCAAAAACTTCAAATTCTTTTTAACCTTCAATAGAATAGCCAATTATGAATCCGAAATTAAGAAAAAATCCAATAGTAAGAGGCCCAAAACCAAAAGAAGAAAAAGGATAAATAAAAACAAAAATAAAAATATTACTAGAGTTAAAAATATACAAAAAGGCTGGCCGGTTAGAGATTTTTAACAAAGTAATATGGACTTGCACACTGCACTTTAAATTTATTTATCAAGGCTCTTATTATGACTCTCTTCTCCAGCAGCTTAAGCCAAGCCTCAAGTGTTGAAATATGTGATAAGAGTCCAGGAAAACACCTGTAATAATATTTTTCCTGTGCTCTCCCTCCATCTTATCACATTAGAGATGTCTTGAGAAGGGAGTAGTTTATACATTTTCTCCCCACTTCAAATAAAGTACTTTCAAAGCCCATCAGTTTGGAGTGTTGCAAAATCTCTTCATACTTTTCCCCCCCCAAGCCAGAAAAGAAAAGTAATGTATACAAACACTCAGAGAAAAAGAAAGAAAAAATCAAAACAGGGGTCCTCTAATCCCTATGAAAATTAAAAAATCAAAAGGAAAGCATGAAAATATATATAAGAAAAAATTCAAATTGGTTACCATAAAAATCACATTAAAGTTCCTCAGAAAAAGAAGTAGTAAGGAAAGAATCCAAGCCTCAATTTGGACACACTTAAAAAAACGCCGCTTAACACCAATTTCCATCAAACAAAAATAAAGTCCACAGGTTTCCTTCTTTCATCTGCCTTTCAGATCTCAGCCGAATTTACATTACAAAAGAGCGTTTCTTCTCCACCCAGCCGACACACATTTTCGCTCCAGCCCACTTTCTTTTTCGGAGCTGTCCCGGCTTCAGCAAGCTTTTGGAGGCTCCTTTCCACACCAGCAAAAAAGGGCTTCTCCGGAATCAAACCACGAGATTTTGCGATTATCTCTGGGATCCTGGGACTGTGCCCTTCACAATCCCCGTCTCTATGGAGGACGGTTTAAAGGTTTCGTTAGGACCGACCAGGGGCGAAAATATCAGCTGCGATCTCAGAGCCCCGAGATCGCAGCTGTAGCACCGAGACGAAGCTCCGCCTTCTCCTCCCCTGGTAATCTTTTAGGGTCAGTCTCTGGCTTTCCAGCTCTCGTCTGCATATGCTGGGTACCAGACGTTTGATTGTTTTCCAGGAGACCATGGAGAGGTAGGATCCGGAATCCACCTCCATGTTGTACTGCTGGCCTTCAATGCTGACCAGCATGAGCACCTTTCGGGCATCGTGTTCAAGTGCCCAATGGTGACCGTCTGGTGGGTCTCCCCCTTCCGGCAGTTTTCGTTGAGCCGCTTGTTCCTGCCTTCATGGCTCCACCGGTTCTCTGCATGCCAGTCTCTGGTTCTGGGGGGGGGGTGCTGTCGCATCGCCTCGGGCTGTAAGTCCTCTTGTTTTGGCAGACTTTTGCAATGTGCCCCCTTTTGTCACAGTTTCGGCATATGGCATCTAGGAACCAGCAATCTGAATGGGGGTGGTTTCCTCCACACTTGGCGCACTGAAACCCCGACTTACAACCTCTCCGCTCCCGTCGGTTTTGTTCCGACTGGAGTCTGTGGATCTCTTCCTCATCCTCATCTTCGGTCTCGGACGGGGAATTGACGTTCCTGTGGTGGGTGGTCATTGTCTTCTGGCCTTCCAGGGCTGGGTTGGCTCCTGTGTTCATCTGCTGCATTTTGGCCACTGACTTTTTCGTGGCCTCAGCTGCGGTGGCTTCGGCGATGGCTTCGGTGACTGTGATGTCTTGTCGTGCCATCAGTCAGCTCTGTAGCACGGGGTCTCTTAATCCGAGAACCACGCGGTCTCTCATAGCCTCGTCCATGTTGGAGAATCTGCATGTACCCCCGATGTTCCTTAGGGCCGCCACGAAGTCTCTGATACTTTCACCTTCCTTCTGATCCCTCCTATAAAACTCATGCCTTCGGATGAGGTTGGACACGGCTGGTGCATAATGGTTCCTGAGTAGCTGGTCCAGGTCTGCCCATGCCATCTCCTTCACATCTTGGGGTCTCGCCAGCGCCTTGGCCATCTTGAACACTGCGGGCCTGCAGTGTGTCAGGAACACAGCTCTCTTCCTATGATCGTTGGCATCCTTCAGGTTGTTGCTCTCAAGAAACATGAGGAATTGATCGTTATACAATTCCCAGTCCTCAGCTGCCTGATCAAATGGTGCGGGTGGCGAGTTGCTGCCGGCCATCTCATCAGTTGTTCAGCTCTGGTTGCCACGTGCTCAACTGGTCTCTTTGTTTCAGCATCCCACCCTCGTCACCAGTGTTAGATCACGGGAGGGAGACTCGAGACCAGTGTGACTTTTCAGCTCTATTTGATGTTCCAATCTGTGCTAGACCTCAGAGCCACGGCAGCCCTTTAAATAGGGATTGCTTGTGGCTTGCTGGCCAATGACAGTTCTCTGAGTTTCCTGCGATCAGCCTGGCCAATCGCGGTTGATTCATAGTGAACCAATCACAGTGCTTTCTTCAGCCAATCAGTTCGTAGTGTTTCTGGACCAATCGGATTGGGGTATTTCAAGTATGCTAATACAGAACAGAAACCTATCAATTCCTATGAACCTGAACCATCTGCAAATCATCTCCATCTGATCTTATTTTGACACAGGCCAGTGACTTTTCATGAGCTGTGTCCCATATTTCAATATCACTTTTGAAAGCCAGAGAACTTGTATTTATATAGAAGCCACCTTATTTTTTCATAATCTGAATTCATGGACTGGTTGATGCATTAAAGGGAGAACTTAATCACACTTTGCACTTCTTATATGTACAGTATGAGGGGGTTATAATCACATAGACATCTGAAATATAAAGTCATGTCTGGATTCCTAATTTCTATTTTGTGACAAATGGATTATGTAAAACAAATGGCAATTATAGACAGCTGATCCAACTTACCAGATGAAAAACATAACTGTGAAGACAAATATTATTTCTCTTGCCTGGAGAAAATTTGTGGCACAGGCTTCACTTTTTCTTCCCATAACAATGCTGCTTGAAAACTAAAAGGCTGATTAAATCCCTTCATTTTTTAAGATTCCTGTTCCCTATATCTTGATGTTTCTAACTACTTGTTTTATACAGCATATGAAACATCAAAACATGATAGTGTGTATATGTTCACAATTTTACAGTCCTGTATTTATGTGGTTCATTGTGCAATCAATAATTTTGTACAACAAACCAATGAGATCTCTTTTATGGAACTCACGCAATGCATCAAGCCATGATGTAGCTTATGGTTTACGATATTGGATAATGTCAGTTGTTATTATTTGTATGACTTTGTGTGAACTTAGCTACCAAAAAACAAAGTTAAGATAATTAGGGACTGGCATAGAATGTGAACCTGAATTTTTTATTTTGATCCTCCTTTTTTTTTTACTTTGATCAGCGTAATTTTTAACTATACTGCCTTTAGTCTGACAATATTGTTTTGAAGAATATATTAGCAACTTGAGATATTTTTAGTTAGAGATGACATGGCTCTTACTATATAAATAAAAATACTTATTTGATAAACCATATCATCTATTTTCAAAAAAATGTTATATTCTAAACCTAATATCAGTACTAAGAGCTTTAAGAAGGGATGTTGAAGTGCAGCTATCAACAGCTATCTGAAAATTATCTGATCACCATATGATTGACTGTCTACAGATAGTCCTCAACTTATGACCACAATTGGGACCAAAATTTTCATTTGTAAACAAGATGGTTATTAAATGAGTCACACCCAATTTTATGACCTTTTGGCTACAGTTGTTAAGTGAATCATTGTAGTTGTTCAGTGAATTATATAGCCATTAAGCAAATCCCACTTTTTTATTTCACTTGTTGAAGGCTAGCTAGGAAGATTGCAAATGGCGATAACATGACACCAGGACATTGCAACATCACAGATACATTGTACCTGCTTGGTGCCTGATTTTATCACGTGACTGTGGAAATACTGCAACAGTCATAAATGTGAGGACCAATCATAAGTCACTTTTTCATCCTCCCTTGTAGCATTAAATGCTTGCTAAATGAATGGTTATAAGTCAAGGACTATTGAAATCATTTTAAGGTTTGCCAATGCACGTTTTATCACATCATTTTTTGGAAGAGGAGAGGAGTGGTGTTTTTCCACTTATGGGCAATGCATAAATAGGCACATTATAGAGGTAAGATATTTGGGACCAAAGCCATCCGTCTCAGCATCCCCTCTACTTGAAAGCAGTTCTGCTATTTAGCATTTTCTGCCAACTTGGCATCTTCCAGATGTGATGGGGGTACAAATCCAAGAATTCCCAGCCAGTACAACTGGGGAATTACAGTCTGGGGAAGAGCTATTCCATGCTCTGGATTTAAAATGCCACCACTATTGGTTCCTGTACTTTCTCCAAGACCAAGCAGTGGTTTTCAACAGGAGGCATATCTGAAATCCCAGAACTTAATGTTGATGGCCAACAAGAAAGAATGCAAGGTGTGCATGTGTGGTTGCATTCATAAAGTGTTGAGTGTGGGGACGTTCTGCTATTTATTTCCTTGACCCACAAGATGGAGCATAAGGACACATTTAGCAGCACAAACACAACCATGTTTCTTTGAATAATAGGGCCGGTTTATTCCATTGACCTAAAGTTGCCCTTGAAATTTCTCTACCTTTCTCTATTCTTACATTTCTCTAGAATTATTTATTTTTTGATTGAGGTTAGAATGTCATTTTTTGATTGAGTTTAGAATTATCACAAGAAAAAAAACTAAAAAACATATATAATGTTGTCATAATCCACAGTTATCTTCTGAATTTTCTTTGCATGTATTATTGAACAACTGAAGGAGAGAAAAATGTATGTTGATCCCATCTATACCTTTCTTGTTCTTCCACCTAATCCTGTACATCCAAACAAAATTTTAAAAGAGGGGGAGGGGTGAAAGTAGAAGAAGAAATTGTAATATCTGAGTAAAATTCGATGAATGCAATTGCACATCTTCCTGCATATATTTGAGCAAATGTGGGAGACAATTTCAAAAGGTTAGATAAATCTATATGGAGCAGCTTTGAAAAAATAAATTTCAGCACTTTCAAAATGTTCCTGTAGGGGCAGTCTTCCCTATTAAAGTATCCTCTATTTGCATTGAACTACAAGTTGCATATTTTCATTTTCAATACTGACTAGCAAGCAAGGAAGGCTAAGGTACCATGTTGTAGAAACCACGTTGGAGAATATAAGTCTAGATCAAGATTGAGGGTTACTTTATGCTAGCACTAAAGAATTCTCTCCTGGTTAGATTTATTCATCATCCCACAATTATCCTGTTTGGGACATCTGTCTGGATTGCTGGGTTATTCCCTTTCTTATTCTATTGCCTTTAATCAAGTGTTTGTTGTTAATTAGCATAGTAGACTCTTTGTGTCTACTCATCATACATTAGTCATCTAGGTTCATTTTGATACTGTGGGAAGCCCTCCGCCTTCCCAGATTAAAATATTCTTCATTCTTAATATTAAAAAGAGGCAGGATAGAATATTTCCCCAAAGGAGAAATGGAGAAAAATTTTAACAAAGGCAGAAAGTAGCCCCACTCTTCCTGCCATAGGAAAACAGCTTCAGAATAAGCAGCTTGAAGATGCTGATCTTTCGGAATGCAGATTTTTGTATCCATTTAGAAAGACTAGGCCAATGGTGGCTAAATTTTTTGGGCTCCCGTGCTGAAAATTGTGCATGCCAGCACCCCGAAGGCAATGCACGTGGCCCTCGCCACGTCCCCCTGTGCATGTGCTCATGAGCCCCCCATGCACATCACATGTCTCTGTGCATGTGTGCGAGACCCCCCATTTCTTTGCATGTGCATGCATCTCCTGTGCCCTCCCACCCCTGTGAATGTGTGCTAGATACATGACAATCAGCTGTTGGGCAGGCAGCGAACACATGCATGCACATTGGGGCTTTTCCAAGTAATCTGTCACATGCTGGCAGAAGTGGCTCTGTGTGCCAATTCTGGCATGCGTGCCATAAATTCATCATCACGGGATTAGGCCACCCTATTCATAAACAAAACACCTTCAGCCAGACTGGAATTGATGGGATGAAGAATTTACATTTCCACACCCAAATTCTAAGGACAGGGCAGGATTATGAATGACCTTTAGGACATAATAGGATTAGCCCACCACCATTGAAGTAGTAAAAAACACAAAGGCTCACTACATTGCACAACCCTCTGAAGCATCTCAATCACAAAACCCCAGAACCCTATAAAGATCCATCCCACTCACTCAGCCATTTTGTCAGCCACCCCAGAAACATTGCTGCTGTCACTGAAGTTTCTGGAAACCAAATAAACAGATACCATTTTTCCTTGTAGCCAGCCTCCATTGATTTTTTTTTCTCCTGTCTTGGAACTGAACTGGATTTTTCTTCCAATAATAGTCACCCATACTATTTTACAGAAATTAGTTATAAAAGCTTTCGTGGGGGAAGTAAATTACAGCAATTGCAGCCATTCAGCTGAATCCTGCCCCCATTTTTAAGCATGTGTTGCATATCTCACACATATAAAAAGGGGGGAAGAAATCAATCATGCAGCCATCTTGATATTTATTTCTTCCTATGATAATGTTCCTAGACAGTTGTCTTATTTGAAGAGCTGACAGAAGTCAATTCTGTTCTGAATTTTATCTCAGTTTGAATGACTGTCCAAGTTGAATACACACACACACACACACACACACACACACACACACACACACACACANTGACTGTCCAAGTTGAATACACACACACACACACACACACACACACACACACACACACACACACATTCTTAAGAAAGGAAACTCTTCAAGATGCCAAATCAGTATTTGGAGCATTCTAAGCAGGAACAGGAATAACCTATTGACAGTTTCTACATTATGAAAAGTTCTCATAAGAGAATAAAAAGATATTAAGGGTTCTGTCCCAAACCACTGATATAAAACAAAAAAAAATGTGTAACTTGCTTTATTGCAATATTGCAATAAAGCAAGTTACATGTTTTTTTTGTTTCCCGGTGGATATGAAAGTTACGCTTACACCATACTGTATATTAAGTATACAATAGCATTATTTCTAAAACATCCCAATGTAGTAGCTCAATTAAAAATGCTTTATTGCTAAAATGCTAATCTTCATTTAAGCAATCAGTTAGTCATAATCTTTTTTGCTGTGGAGGGTCTTGTAAAACAGTACAAACAAGCAAGGTATTCCCTGTAGAATCGTTATTTTTAAACTTGCAAGTGCATATTTACACTGACTTCTTTGCTCCTTTTTCTACTTTGTGATACATTTTTCATTCCAAGATAGGGCATGCTTTTGTTGAATAAGCCCTTGCTGTATTTTACTGGAGCCTCCCAGGATGCCAGAACAAAATGCCTTTGCACTGGCTCACATCTGTTCTTTTTAACTCTCTTGTTTTTTTCTTTTTCCTGTATTAAATGTCATACTAAATAAAGGCAAGGTATAAATCAAATAAACAAATATTTCAAGCCCCAAATTTCCCAAGACTTGTTAACATAACAATGGACCCAAAATCTAGAGTTGGACAACAAGTAGGGAGCTGAGAATGATGCTCTTTGTGTCTCTTGTTACTGGTGGTCTCACACTTCAGGAGTAACAGGAAAGAGAAGACAAAAAGCAATGACAGCAAAACAAACAAACATGATCCTAGGTCACTGCATCAACTAACAAGACCAGGACAACTTGGGAATTGTAAGAGCCACCACAATGCCATCACCCAGAAACAGATTCCTTTTCAAACCTAGAAATGCTTAATTTCATTTGCACATTGTAAATCATTTGCCTTGTGGTCAGTTCTTTTTTTAGAATAGAATACTTTATTGGCCAAGTGTGATTGGCACATAAGGAATTTGTCGGTGTAAAAAGAAAAGGTACATTCGTTAAGAATCAAGAATAATAACGTACAACACTTAATGATTATCATAGATACAATCAACAATCAAATCATAAATATGAGGAAACAGTCAAATGGGAGGGGATGGGTGATAAGGAGTGGTGAGAAGATTAACAGTAATAGTAGTGTACAGTTTGTAAATAGTTGAACAATGTTGAGGGAATTATTTGTTTGGCAGAGTGATGGCCTTTGGGAAAAAATTGTTCTTGTGTCTAACTGTTATAGTGTGCTGTGGTCTATAGCATCGTTTTGAGGGAAGGAGTTGAAACAGTTTATGTCTGGGATGTGAGGGGTCTGTAAATATTTTCACAGCCCTCTTTTTGACTCGTGCAATATACAGGTCCTCAATTGAAGGCAGGTGGGTAGTAATTGTTTTTTCTGCAGTCCTAATTATCCTCTGAAGTCTTTCCTGTTGGGCTTCAGAACCAAACTAGACAGTTATAGAGGTGCAGATGACAGATTCAATAATTCCTCTGAAGAACTATATCAGCATTCTTTCAGTCTCTCCAATAGGTTATCTTACTTGATCTTGTTCAGCCTCAAAAGAACCTTTGTTGTCCTCCTGTGGAAAGATCCCACTCTTTTTGCATACTTGTCCATCCACATCACTTGTCATGGCCTACACTCCCTTCCCCAGATTTCCAAACATTTCATCTGTTTGCTACATGCCTTTCCTGGAATGTACCTGCTGTTTGACTTTCCCACCAGAATAGTCAGGTTCTGATGGCACTTCAGAGGAACTGCATGTATTAGGGTGACAGCTGATCCCACCCACCTTGATAATTCAAAGTTTTTCTCCCACAAGCCTGGGTAGAAAAAGTGCACACATACACACACCCACACCCACACACAAAACTATTTGATAAGCTGAACAATTAAATTTTATAAGAGGTTTATGGATTCTTTCTGGTAGCATAAAGGATGAGATGACCACTCCTTTCTTGTTTAGTTCTAAAGACATTGGAAACTAGTGGGATTGATTTCTGAATAATCCATAAAATCCATGAGTAGCAACCATGATTTGCATTCAGAAAACAACACTTCTAAGTACAAAAGTGCCCATTTTGTGGCCCACCAATCCCTAAAAATTCAGTAGAGATTCTCTTTATTTTAATTTAAAGAGGACTTGTAAACATTTGTACTCATTTCAGGAGCATTAGTTAAAACAGATGCAGAATATCCACTGTTGACCAGATATGTACACTGAGATTGAGAATACTATGAGGCAATAACTAATGCAATAGTCATCCTGATATGGGATAATGGGAGTTGCAGTACTTTTGAAATGCACTAAATTGGGGGAGGCTGTTCATTTAAGTCATTATTTGTAAAGGCTAGGTCACACCGGCCAACGGATGCAAAACGTATGTAAAAAGGACACAGCGAATGAGCAAATTTTCCATCTGTTGTTATCTGCTCTCAAAAGTGCCACAAATTTGCGTAGACAGAGAGGACAACAACGGAAAGGAACGGACGTGGGGAGGATGTAGCAGGGATGTAAAGCAGACATTCGTAGGAAGCCTAGTGGATGGAAGTGGATGGAAGCGGATGATACATTCGCAGGGCTTCCGGGGGAGAACAGTGAAGCGGACGCGTAGCGGACAGAATGGATGCATAGCAGATGCGTAGCGGATGACGTGGATGTATCACGGATGCCTATAGGATGCCTAGCGGATGCCTAGTGGATGCAAAGCATTCACTGTGCATGCGGGGAGGATGAATTGCATAAGCTCCGCAGATATAAAAGGATGCAGCTCGCAAGCAGGTCACCATTCAGAGGAAAGACCTGCTGCCAGAGACATCTTGAGAGAACACACATGGGGCAGGAAGAGGAAGCCTTGTTACTACCTGCCAACCCTGGCATAGAAGGACAGAACCACCGAGTCCCACACCCTGCGCTGGCCTCTGAAGCTGCTGGTGCTGCTGGTGACTCCTGGTGTGCAGCTGGTGCTCCTGGTACTGCGCTGCTGCTGGTGCTTCTCCTGCTGGTGCTGCTCTGGTGGTTCTTGGTGCTGCTGGTGCTTCTACTGCTGGTGCTGCTGCAGGTGTTTTCTGGTGCTTCTCCTTGCTGCTTGGTGGTGCTTCTCCCCTGCTGCTGCTGGCTGCTTCTTTCCTGCTGCTGCTCTGCTTTGGTACAGCCCCAAGGCCTCAAAGCCCCTCTGTGCTAAAGGCCCTGAAGCCCCTTGCAGAGGGAGGAAGAAGCAAGGCAAGAGAAGGGGAAGAGGAAGAGGAAAAACAGTACTCCATTTCCGAGGACCCATGAGGAGGAGGTGCTGGTATGGCTGAGGGGAGAGACGAGTCCTGTGGAGGAAGGGCCAAAGGCTCTATCGCGACACCAGAGAAGCAGGACAGCGTGAGAGAGAGAAGGGGAGAGCCTGGGCTACACTTCAGATGTCCTCATGAGTGGTAGGAAGCATAGGCACACCTGGTATGGCAAGCTTGCACCTGAAGAGATCCAGGCAGGCCGCTGTCAAGCCACTGACCAGGAGGACCTATGTCATGGCCAGGGCAGCCTCCTGGAGGGTAAGATCCACCACCGAGGAGCAGCGCTCTGTGTCAACCCTCTCCCTCAGACACTCACAGAGACCTACTCCTCTTCCAGCCAGAACAGCACCGCTGTCCAAGGAAGGGTCTTTTGGAGAGCCCATGAAAGAGACCCTCCACAGCTGCACTCCCATGCCAGAGGACATGGAGGATCCCCTGTCTCAGATGGAGCAGAAAGAGGCAGTCACCAGAGACCAACCACACCAATCCCACGCTCCAACCACCACAGAAAGCAGAGCAGAAGCAGACTTAGAGGACAGAGCCACACGGTCTCTTGGGAGATCAGGGAACAATCAAAGCAAGCACAGATCTCACTATCCCAGCTGGTCCACTTCTAACATACCATCCTCCAACCGCAAGCCCTTCATCATGTCGTGAAGCCAGACCCTCATGAACATAGCCCGAGGCCCAGTACCAAGTGCGATGAAGAGATGGTATGCACGCTCTTCTGCACCACCCTCCGGTCCCAGCTGAAACCTGCTTGCTACACCACACTCCAGGTCTGCTCTCCACCCAGCTGATATCACAGCCCTTCACGGATTTTCAGCAGCCCCTCGCCTACGAAGCCTACCACTAACAGGGACTTCCCACAAGAAGAGGAGTCCTTCCGCAGTCAGGCCCCAGAGTTTCATCAGCACAGTCCACAAGAAGATACGCTACACAGACACAACATCAGGACGCCTCCAGCTGACCGCAGCTGCAGCACAGACAGCCCACTACACTCCTCCTTCCTCCCACCACAGCCAAGCCCGTCCTCAGAACATCTGTCATCAGTTTTGGGCCTCACATCCCAGGTCCTTGAGGAAGTGCCTCTCACTCATGGACTTGAGGTCAGCTTTCTGAGAGCTTCCTGCCACACACCATCTCCTGTTTGTAACTCTCAGGGCCAGGCAAACCCAAAAATGGCGCCTCAGACCAGCACTAGCAACAGCCACCTCACAGTCACTGGCCCCTTTACACTGAGAACCATGTTTTTTGGCAAGCGCAGAGTAGATTGAATAAGAGAGCCACGAGATTGAGTTGTTACCGCCCACCTTATCTTTAGCATTCATATAGATACTTTTTTGGGCATTTATTGCTTTTTATAGAAAGTCATACAGTTGTTATTAATAAAGGTTATCTTTGCCTTCACACACTTGGATTCATTTCTTTTTTTACCTAAGTAAAGTGTTGGGGAAAACTTTGAAAAAAGGGGTTAAGCCTTTGGGATGCTTGTTGGGATGGGTAAGGATAGCTGTGGGATGGGTAGCCGTGTGGGATGGGTAATGATAGCTGTGGGATTGGTAAGGAATAGGGCTGTGGGATGGATAAGCTGGTGGGATGGTAAAATAACTGTGGGATTCTGTAAGGATAACTGTGGGATGGATAGCTGTGGGGTGAGTAACAGTAATATGTGGGATGGATAGCTGTGGGATGGGTAGGATAGCTCTGGGATAGATAAACTCCAGTGCAAGATAGTCGGGACTGTATGGTGCACCCTCCCAGCTTGACACACAATGGCCCTTTATATTCAATAACAATTTAATGCATTGATCCACAACAAATTTTCCAAAAAAACTAATAAACAAAAAACTCATTTTTTATTAATTGCCCTAACTTTCCCATTTTGTTTAATCGGCCCCCACTCACATACAATGGCACAATTCTCATCAGTGTGAATGAGACAGGCTGAAGGAAGCATCCATTAAGCATCTACGCATCCTGTCCTTGGCCACTCCACTGCTCGCAGCTGGGAGTTGCACCAGTGTTCAGGGAGGTTGCGCTGCTTCTGTTCCCTCCTCACGTGAAAGCTCGTGTTGGGGCCCTTGCACATCCACAGTGTCTATCAGCGTTTAGTCCTTGCCTCCATTCACCAGGCCTCCATGTCCCCATGTCTCTTTGTGATGGTCCACAAGTCTGTTCTGCAACACTGGTGCGGGTGTCGGCATAGATTGTGCAGGATGCAGCAAGTTCTTTCACGATGCTCCTCACGGTCTGTGGGCGATGCTTGGCATGTGGTGAGACAGTACGCTGTGAACCTGTTGGCCAGGATGCCAAAGGCGTTCTACCACCACCCGTCCTTGCCCTGGAACGCCTGTAGTTGAAGATCCCTCTCTTCACGGGTGATGGTATCTGGAACTGTAGGGCTTCATGCGAGGTTGGGTTTCTGAAGGAGACAGGCGTCAATACTCCACGATGAAGTTAGGGCACATTTGTGTGTCCATTGGGTAGGGGGTCTGGATCTGGGAAACCATGATGGGTTGCATGAGTCCACCCTCTGGGTCACATGGCGTTTGTATACCTGCGGCATCCTGAAGCTGACGCCATTGCCCTGAAGCATCGATTACAATGAACTTGTAATACAGCAATCACAACCAATGTTAAAGGATGAATGCTGAAGAAGCCCTTGATTGTTGAAATAATTGGGACCCGAGTTGGGTGGAGCTTTGCAGGTGACTGCGCTTCCCATCTAATGGCTCCAAACGGTGGTAGGGGAAAGTTTCCACCTCTGATACCACTGCTCACTGCAAACTTTCCTCCAGCCTTCTTCAGTGGTGGAACACTGGAAGGAGCTCCTCCACGTTAGTTCTTTGATGATGTTGCCTGCAAGCACTTCTCTGACCACAAGTGCTGATGATGTTGTGTGGCACCCTTCACACGGACATAACTGCCTGTTTCTGTAGGTGGTCCCAGAGGCAGGTGGCGCAGAGTCAGTGCCACCTTCAGTCCAGGGTCCAGACTGGCCAGAAGTTGGTGTTTGCCTGGTCTAACCTGGGTCTCAGACGTCCACAGCTTTGTCAAACATCGGCTGGTGGCATCCTCATGAAGTGCTGGATGCACGAGTGTCTTCATTCCTCAGGCTTTCACCATCGCTTGTGATAACAGTCCAAACTCCACTCTTCTCTGATCCACGTCGGACCCAGACAGTTCTTGGAACATCTCACTTCTTCTCTTTTGCGTAGAAAGGTGAAATCTAAAAGAAGAGCTTGGTTCTAGTGTTGAATGATAAGCGGCTACCAGAAAGGAGTGTGCGATAATCCATGGTGGAAGATCAATGGACTGATGTGGAAGAGCAAAGTTAAGAGCTGAAGAGGTCTGCACAACCAAGCTGGCTGGACTGATAGTGAGATCCAGGTGATTTTCCTCCCTTTTTATAGGAAATGTCCGGTTTTCACACGAGGGGTGCCTTCCACATACTTCTAAAGCATCCTCCAGCATCCCTCTAAATATCGAGATACGTCCCATATACGAACATTTTGCTCTGTTTTATGCTTTCTATAACGAGATGAATCCCGCTTTCATCCTTTCTATGTCTATGCATCTCATGTTTGTGTGGACGTTCCGTGTACCTTTTGCTTCCTCTCTCTGTCCGCTTTTCGCTGGAGCGGATGTGAGTTGCCGCGGATGTCCAGAGGATGCGAGAGGATACATCGGACTGTGTAACGGATGACAACGGACGTAGAATGTTTGTTGCCCGTAATGTGTCGCGGATGTAGATCGTACGCGGCAAAAGTTCATCCGCCTCAAAAAGTTTTGTGCAACTCAAAACTTTTTGAGCGGATGAAATAGCAGTAGCATGGATGTTTTAACAGATAGAGCGTATGAAACACGAATATACGCAGTTGAGTACACCAACGGATGCATTGCGTTTTCCAACGGATGGTAAGCTTTTTTGTCCGTTTTACATCCTCTTTGCATCCGTTGGTTCAGTGTGACAGGGGCTTAATGCTCTAAAATGTCTTCTTTCATTTATGACAGCAGATAAGGTGTGAGGTGAAGTTTTCTGGACAAATCACCAGAGATTTTATTTTGTTCTCTTTCAGAGAACCCAGAAACCTTAACTATCATTTTGCAATGGATAACTTGTCTACGTTTCTCAAAATATCTGACAAAACTGGCTCCCAAGACCTAGATATTCTTTTTCCTCTCTGAGCATCTCAGCTCCATTTTACAACATGCAGACAAAATTCAGAGTTATTAAAGGATCTTCATCTCCTTCAGGTCACTTTCTGGTTGGGTGCCAATCCTTCTGTACCTTTCCATTCTGGTCCTCAGATGGACTAGAAATTAGATTCATTGCTGGTTTCTGGCACTTTTCTTTTTTCGGGATAATCTGTCTTTCAAATCTGTCCTGGAATCACTTCACTTTTGATTTTTGGGGTAGAGATATTTCAAGCAAGATAAATTCTCCACAGCAGTTAACCAGAACAGTCACAGAATAACTGCTGGAAGAAGTACTGTAAATGACCAAGAAGCAACAAGAGACTGGTTTTCCATTCATTTGATCAAATAGACTCCAGTATAGTGAGAAGTGCAAAATCAGAGCCAACTGTAACTGAGACTGGGAAAGACAATAAAAACAGAATTGGGAAGTGGAGAACAATAGCAGAGCTGACTAGAAAATTAGGAAAAACAGATGTGTGATACATTCCCATGCTAAGGTTAGAGACTTAAACATATTTTATTCTGCTTTATAAACCAGGAACAGTAATCATATGGTGATGTTTTCATTGTTAAAAAAAATACCTTATGGTAAGATATTTTATCCTATTTATTATTTAAAATCACGCAGAAAATCATGCTGGGATTTCAACACTTCTAGTCAGGGCAAAAAATAGGATTGGGGCCTTATATGTCCTGGCATCAGTACATCTACAAACATAGGAATTTATTTTTAGCTCTGCTGAAAAAAAGGAAAACAAGGAATTCAAAGTGTAGCCATTGACAATGAGAGTATTCATATGAATATATTTCATCAGGGGAACATAGAATAAAAATATCCCTGCACAGCAGATCAATTTCTCTGTAGTATTCTAAGCTTTGTATTTTTTTTCTAACCTTGCTATTAGCCAAAATGAAGACATTGATGGAGCTCAACTATTTGTAGCCAATCCCTCAAACTCTAATTAGACAAATTGCAGGTGTATTAATTATTCCTTCTATATATCCTGCCTTTCCCATGAGGTGGTATTTATTCAATGTTCTTTCTGCCTGCATTTTATCCTGCTCAACATTCCAAAATAGATTAGGCTGAGAAAGAATGAATGAAGTACAGTCATTGAGCGGACTTCCAAGCTGACTGGGAATTTATAGTACAACATTGGAAATTCTATTCCTCTACAAAATGTCATGACTCAGGTGCTGACTCTGAATTTGAAGAAACTGTTCCAGCAGAACTATGGAATACCAGCCTCAAGAGACCCAAAACCAAAAGTCACCAGAATTTGGTTAAATATAGGTACCATCTGAATAGCTGGACTAGTCAAATAATGATGATGTACAATAACATCTCTAAGATCCTTAACTTAGCAGAGTGAAGAACAGAGCAAAGCAAGGGAATGATCTCTAGCTCTTGTATGACATTTGTATAAATGCTTCTTATGAAATTCTGATCCTTGGACTGGCTGACAACCCTGACCTGTCTCTTGGAACTTGGGACTGAATTTTGAATATTTTTATGCATATTCCTGTTAACAATAAAACCACTCAAGCAAGTTTCTTTTAGTTTACATTCCTTGCTTGCTGTTATCTCCTTGACATTTAGTAAATTGCTGAATTTCCATTGCAACCATGTGTGTGAGGGTGTAATGGAACCGTAAAGACACAAGATACAAATACCAGTACTTATTCTCTATTTCTCACAGTAGTAACAGATTTTAGGAGAATTATCAATATCAGTATCATGTTAAGTGATATCATTGATATGATCATTAATACCATTATCATATGATATTTCTTTAAAATAAAGAAATCCTTTGCATTTGTTCCTTCCATAAAAAGTTAGCCATTAACTTGTTAATCTATTTAAAATATTTGAGTGGAGCCCATATAAATACCACTCTAAAAAAATGTCTATGGAGATTATCAGTCATGCAGGTTATGGTTGTCCCAAAGATGCTTTTTCAAGAGGCTATTGGATTTTCTTGTTTTTTTCATTGAAGACAGTGCAGGTCTGTACATTGGGGAAACAAAACAACCACTTCACAAACACATGCACAAGTAGGAAAACAAACCCATCAGGGCAAGATTCAGCAGTCCATCTGCATTTAAAAGACAAAGGCCATTCTTTTGAAAAGTCCACATTATGGACAAAGGACCACTGGTTTGAAATAGGAGTCAAAGAGGCCATCTATGTTGATCTACAGGTGAATCCAAAATTAAAATATAATTCCTGGTTGCTATTATTTGATCTACCAGTAAACAATTTTTTTAAATAAAATGTTTAGGTTTATCTTTAGCTGGACAATTAAAAAGTATCCAAACCCATTACTTACTATCAAAATTGTGCAGTATCCTTCAGAGCATTCTATAAGTATTCAGAGTATTATATAAGATTCAAAATCTTGAAATTAAATTACCAAGTTATAATTTCAGTTTCATCTTTTTTGTAAAAAGATTATATAATGTTCATATAAATCTATTAGAAGGAAGAAATTCCTGAATAATGGGAGCTTACTGTATGGGATATAAGTAGCTTTTATCCAGAGAAAGTTGGATTGATCATGTTGGGCCATTAATGTTTCAGAAAGAATCATGAGAATGTTAAGTATGTCTAGCAATAGATGCAAAGTTTTCTCCACATCTGGCCTGTAATATTTCTAGGTCAAAATGGAATGGACTTTGAAGCTTCTTTCCAAATTAGTACTTTTAACATTTGTGAATGCCTTCTAATTCAGACGTTATATGGCAGTACAACTAGTCTTGGTTGATACTATAATGTACTCACAATTTAATTTATCTTTCTAAAATAGATCTACAGAGGACGCTATAGCCATCTCTCTTCACACTGCTCTGACTCATCTAGAACAGCGGGGGGGGGTGCTATGTGAAGATGCTTTTTGTGGATTTTAATTCTGCGTTTAAACACAATTCTTCCACATAGACTAGTGTCTAAACTTCTGGATCTTGGGCTTTCTAATTCAATCTGCCTTTGGATTATGGATTTCCTGTCTGGCTGCTCACAGAGGGTCAGATTATGTAATCATACCTCTTCAGCCCTTATTCTTAACACTGGTACACTACAGTATTGCGTGTTGAATCCCTTACTCTATACTCTTTATGTGCATGGTTGTATTCCCGCTCACGCTAGTGATACTATTGCTAAATTTGCAGATGATACAACAGTGGTGGGACTTATCTCCGGGGGGGGGGGGATGAAGTCTGCCTACTGAGATAAAGTGGACCGGTTGCTTTTGTGGTGTGGAGACAATAACTTGGTCCTCAGCACCAATAAGACCAAGGAGCTTATAGTGGATTATAGAAGGAACAGATCAGACATCCAACCCTTGCTTATCAATGGAGACCGAGTGGAGCAAATGGTCAGTTTTAAGTTTCTGGGTGTTACCCTAAAAAAGGACCTGACCTGGGATGCCCACATTGCAGCCCTGGTCAAAAGGGCCCAGCAGAGATTATACTACCTGAGACTTCTCAGGAAACAACAACTGAATGAAAACTGCTGATGACTTTCTACGGCTGCACTATAGAGAGCATTTGAACATACTACACCTCTGTATGGTTTGCCAAGTGCACAGTGGCAGATAGGAAAGCACTCCAGAGGATTAATGTCATTGCCCGAAGGATCATTGATTGCTTTCTCCCCTCTTTGGAAGAGCTTTATAATTCCCACTGCCTTAAGAAAGTTCAAAACATTCTCAAAGATCCATCTCATCCTGGGAACCCTTTTTTTGAACTATTGCCATCTGGCAGATGGTACAGAAAAATAAAAACAAGGACAAATAGGCTGAAAAAGAGAGCTTCTATCCCAGGGCAGTAGCTCTTTTGAATTCTGCTGTATAGTGTAGTGTTAGTGTGGTGTCAGGGGTTTCTGATTCAAAGGGTGAAGGATGTGTGTTTGTGTTTATTTTCATGGTCATGGTCATGATGTGCACTGAAGATGGTGTTTGATTTTGTTATATGAGGTGCAATGACAATAAAGTAAATTAAAATGTTGGAATGCAAGTCCCAATATCCCCCTGGGGGAACACATTTCCATGTCTTGTACCAAACCCATTTATTAAGTCAACTGGTTCAGTACATTCTCCATAGTAACTTAGCAATTGTCTGGATTTCACGCAAGATGTGTTTTTCCCTGCTCTAATTGAAATTGTGGGGATTGAAACAGACAAGATAGCCAACTACAAACTATACAAAAGTATAGTTTTAAAAACTGGACATTATGTTAGCAGTTCCAAACTGTTCAACTGTATTATCTCCTTAATCGTAAGTTGTCCTTTATATTTTCTTGCAGATTGTGTGCATAGTGGGATCCCAAATGTAGCACCGTTTTTGCATGCAGAGCATGTGGCTTATTATGGAACTGCCTTCCATTCACCAAGGTCATCTTGTCTTTTTGTGCAGTTGCAGTGTAAGTACCATACTCTATATAAATGAATATATATTCTCTATATAAATGAAAATAACTTTTCTCACAGGCCTCAGCTTTTGGAATGGCTCTGACAGCCTTGATCACCTGAGATTTCTAGATGTCATGGACTGAAATTCCCATCATCCAAGTTCATCCAAGGTCAGTATAAGTAGAATGGTGTAGAGTAAAGATAATGACCTTGATGGAGATATGCAAGCTTTGTTACCAAAGCAACAAGGGGGAAAAACATATCTTAAGTCCTTAATCAGCCATGTAATGTTCATGAATACCTCAGACAGATACCTCCCTTATTCACAAAATACACCAGTTAGATTGCAAGATTCTATTATTGTCGCCAATTCCCCCAAAAGTAGTTTTAGTCTTCCCTTGGAGTTGATTTCTTGGTCTTGTCTGATAGGCTACAAAGTTGGGATGTTACTGTCTTGCAAAATCTGTCTAACTTGGTTAATAACTTTTGTGGCTCAGTTGTGTCTTTCTAGAAAGCTGGTTTAGTTTTTTTACCAATACAATCAGTTGAATAGAGGAGTATGGGAAACATTTTTTCTCTCTCCCTCTCTCTCTCTCTCTCCCTCCCTCCCTCTCCTCCCCCCATCCCCTCCTGCCACCACAAGCATTCCCAGACAATGATTTCTGGAACTTAAACACTGTAAGAAGAGAAGAAGTAGATTTGTGTATACACCTAACCAACAGACCTTCCAGCCCCAATTTGCCCTGTGTGTTTGTGGTAAAGCACTCCATTCTTGTGGCAGTTGTTCCTCTTTCCATATATCAAGATCTTTTGGATCAAATCCCCTGAAGTTACTCTGAACATAGAACAAGTCATGGACCAAGAATGCAGATGCATTTTCCAAGTGTTAGGAAAACAGGAAAAGGCTATGTATTTGTTGGCTCCCAAATCAATAGGGAGGTAATTCTTACACAAGGTGTGTGTGTACACACTGTGGCAGGATGCTTCATGGGTCACAGCTGAGAGTTAGCAAACACCAGAAAGATCCAAAATGAGCAGAATGGGAAGAGAGCCAATTCCAGATTCCTCTAGCTGAATCTTAAACCTGATGACCAGTGATATAGCATATCCCAAAAGTATTCATACATTTCATACATGTCCCTATCTTTCATACATATTCAGTGGCACATACAACCTTGTATAAGTATTATACAAATATTATTCTATATCAGTATTATTCTCCCCATGTTGCAGCTATAGGTTTCCAGATCATTAACAACTATTTAGCAAGAACATGACTCATAATGCAACCAAGTAGAAATGACACCCAGAAAAGATCATCAGCTAATATGCTGCTAAGTAATATTAGTCCACATTAAACATTTTTTCAAAGGCTGCACCTCCCGAACTTTCAGCACGAGAGCTGGAGGCATCTTTGGGAACAAGACCTGGCAGGAAACCTAATGTTCAACAGCCGAGACTGTGTCTATCCCAGACAGTTTAAACACGGGCTAGTGGGGAGAAATGAGGAGGAAGAAAAAAGGGGGAACTGGGAGGGAGAACATTACACAGCTGGCTGGATACAAAAGTTTATGAAACATCCTGGAGGATATGTAATAAATTCAGGGAGAGAAACCAAACCAAGTATTTATGTTGGATGAGGAAGGCTAATTTTGCAACTGGTTAACAGAGTTGTTTTGAAGAAGAAAGAACAGGTAGAGCTCATCCTATATTCCCTTTTTTAAAAGCCAGAGAGGGTCTGTGCCTTCAGCAGATGTCGCATTCCAAGTAAGAAGGTGCATTGCAGGAGGGGAGAGAGTAGTTCCCCTTGCTTTTGCTTCTGAACTTTTCCTCCACCAACCAAACCATCCCCCTCTCCCTTAAAAGACATCTGTTTCAGATCTTCCCTGTTTCTGCTAAGCTAGCCTGCTGACTTAGTACAGTGGAAGATTCAGTCAGCAGAAACAAATAGCCGAATTTTAGCTCAGATGACTTCTGTATATGGAACCAAGAAATTTCATTTTCATACTTTTATAGAAAGGACCACAAGGATAATGTAATCTACTCCTCAGCACAGTTGAAAAAATCCACTTAAACCATCCTTGAGAAGTGACTGTTTAATCTCTTCTTAAAAACCTCTCAAGGTGGAGAAGCTACAATCTCCATAGGTAGACAGTTTAGTGGAGAACTTCTTTTTCATCAGAAAGTTTTTCTTTATGTTTAAATCTAGGTAGCTGTAACTTATTACCCATTATTTCTGGTTCTAATTTCTGTGACAGTGAAAAATGGTTCCTGACCATCTTTTTTGTATCCTATTATGCTTCTGAATACTTAGTATATATTCTCTTAGTCTTCTTTTCTTCAGATTGAATTTCTCAAGTTCCTCCAGCCTGTCCTTACAGGGCACACTTCAGTTTTGTTACCTTTTTCTGAATCTATTCTAACATCAGTATCCTTCTGAAAATCTGATGTCCAGAACTATGTACAGCACACTGTTCCAGGAACAGACAGACAGAAAGACAGACAGATATTTTGCTCAGCCTGTTGAGATTGTAAAGCATTGTATGTTTATGTATAGATATCTAAGGTGTTTATACAGTAGATGTTTACAATTAAAAATCCATCAAATTATGATTGAACCATTGCCAACAAATTACAGCAATTAAATGCACCATCCAAAAAGATTCAGATCATTTCTACATCCAAAAGGCATACATTATTTCTATTCTGCAAAAACAACAACAAACTCAATATACTTAATAATTCCAAAATAATTTGGAATAATTCCAACAACGATATTCGTATTTCTGGGAGCATGGTCCTTGCAGATTGTACAGACAAAACTGTCATATTTTTTGTTTGGCAGCATATGTTGCAAATCAATCTGAGATAGCTGAACAAGGAGGATTAGACTATTGTAGCCTATAACACTTTCTTTGGAATTCTGTTCAAAATCAACTGGGTCCAGTAAAGGAAGCATCATCTGAATAGTGAATGAGTAAAGAAGGTGTGAGGTGGGTGGAGTGAGAAGAGGGGATAAAAGCAGCCATCCCTTTCCCCACTCAACATTGTGTGGCACGTAGAGGCTTTGCAAAGGGACTGCAGCATTTCACAATGGCCAGGCTGAATCTCTGTCTTATGCTTCTGCTCTTGTATTTGACCAGGTGCAGCCTGCAGGGAGGTAAGTCAGACCATTGTGCATGAAAAGGAAGTTTATGTAACAGGTAGGAATGAATAGAGAATCTGATCTTTTTTTTTTATCACAAGAACGGGCCCATTTACATGAGGAAAATAGGACATAATTGGAATTTAAAAGCAAATTTTAAAAAATGCAGTAAGTACAATGCAACTTTATAAAGTTACAAAGAGAATCAGAATTCATGGTTGTCATAGATAGATAGATGATAGATAGATAGATAGATAGATAGATAGATAGATAGATAGATAGATAGATAGACAGACAGTCAGTTTTGTTATATACAAGGCCTTACTGTTACTTTAAATTAAAAAAAAAATCCAACAAAGTATATCAGCTACTTGACTTTTCAGTGGGTGAAACTACTGCAAACAAAAATCACATCCAATGACTTGTTCATCGGTTTCTGACCTGTTCATCTGGTGTGATTTTTGTTCAGCAGTAGTTTCATCCTCTGCAAAGTCATGTAACTGACATAGTTCGTTAGATTTTTTTTTTTAATGAAACAGTAAGGCCTTGTATATAGCAATACAACATATTTTGGTTTGGGGAACTCAGTGAGGTGGCTCGAAAGCCTGCAGGATCCAGGTGATCAAAATGAATGGCTTGTCCCTCATTTATCATTGGATTTGCGCATGATCAGTGCAAGTTTGCTGGTAAATTTCAACCTGTGTTTATTCCCACTAAACGCTTCAGGAAAAAGGAAGAAATGGAAATGGTTAAGGTAACAGAGATGAAATGGGTGATAAGTTCTTCATAGCGTGTCAGGGAGTCAGGGAAAGATTGGTAGTTTGGGGAAGGCAGAATTTGAGGTTCTATTCAACAAAATGTTGCCTCCAAACATAGCAGAGTTGGGTTACCCAACGGAAGAGATTAGGTTAATCCACCTTGCCAACAAAAACCTGGCAGGAGAAGGACTTGCTTAAATTTTTATTTGGAATGTAAAATCATCTAAACACAGCACTAAGTGGACATATAAAGTCTTAATAGAATTTTTTAGCTGTTGCAAAATTTACCAAGGCATGCCATATATTTTGATTATAGGATTAATTTCATTCCAAATCTGTTTATGCCTCCAAATTAAATCTTTCTTATGATTACACATTTTCACTTTTTTTTAATGAGAAATACAGATTACTACACTATTTTCAGGCCTTATTTGTTATTTCCCCACCTTAATGAGAAAATTTTATATCCAGAAAGATTTTGTAGCAGGTAAAAAAGAAATAAAAGTCCTATTTTCATTGGCTGAAGATGACCAAACAAAAATAGCAGATGCTACTGTTACATATTAGAAAAAAATCCAAAATAGCATTATGACAACACTTTTGTTAATGCCAGTTAAATAAAGGTTCTTTTTAAGATTCTTTCACTCTAAATCAGGCCAAGAGTAAATGAATTCAAATGTCAAGGGAAACAAAGGGCATTTGTTGAGAATTATTTTAAAAAAATATTTACTGCAGATTAAAATGTAATAAAGCAATTTTAATCAGAAGACTCTTTCTCTGAATATGTTGAGACCATAATGCCCAGAATATTCAGCAAATATAGTCAATAGCCAACTGTGTTGGTATTTCCAGGAGTTTCATTGCCAGCACATTTGGAGAAGCTGTTATTTTTTATCTTGCAGATTCAATCCTGACCCAATTAACATTTTGGTTTACAACTGCTCAAGCTTATCCTCTGTTTTGTTATTCTAGAATTCCAAGGATGTGCCTTCAATCTAAATGACAAGAGATTTCAGGCAGATTTTTAAAAAGCATTTTTTTCACACCAGACCTAAGATTTTTTTAGGAATGGCAAAAAGCATAAGGCCTCCAAATCTTGTTAACCAGCCTCTAATCAATGAGAATTAAAATCCCAAAATATCAAGATTTCATTTCCCCAATATGGATTTACAAAATTCAATATGATAGATTGTGATAAGGTGATGAGGCTTGAAGGGCTGTCATACTTTTTTATATTTAATTTTAATATGTTGCTTTGTTTTATTAATTTATTTTAAAATATATGTTTATTCCTTTTCAATAGAATTTTATGAAGAATTTTAATTACAATAGTAAAAACTAATACAAACTAAACTTAGAGAAAGAGAATTGAAAGTATAAAGACTTCAGGAAAAAAGAAAAAGACAAAAAGAAAGAATGTAATAAAAGAAAAGGAAAAAATATATAAAAAGTTACCTCTAACCACATCACAAATAAATACATTTAATAATTCTTCACGCCCTATAAGGTTAAACAGATACCTCTTCATTCAATATTCCATCACTTATCTATAAGCAAATCCATAAAACATCAATTTCTTAATCTTAGTGTTAACGTTTGCCATAATATTGCAAAAAAAGTTTTAATTTAACCTTCATCAAATAAATGTACTTTATATTCCTTCCTTTTACTTCTAGCAGTCTTAATCTATAATACAATCAAATATCTTTGTAGGATTTTATTTCTCTTCAGCTCTTCCTTATCCCACCGCACAAATTTCTTCAAGGCTTTAACAAGCTTTTCTTGTAGATCAACATAGAAAACATTTTCTCTTGGTTTATAATTTTAATTTTCAAAACTTCAAACAGTTTCTTTTAAATATCCAATAAAGAGTCTTTTTCACAAACCATTCTCTTGGCCTATTATTTGTAGGTTCATATTCTGTATTTTCTGTTTTGTCAGCTCCACATCTGTTATTCCTTCATGAACATATTTTATGTATAGAGGACTGTAAATCCTGTAAAGCAGTATATAAGTCTAAGTGCTGTTGTTATTGCTATTTGATGATGTTCTTACTCATTTTTGGCTCTATTTTTCAAATATCTGCTTTAACAGTTTCTATATTATAATATTTGTGTCATCTTTTCAAGTTCTAGTATTAACTGATATCAAAAACATGCACCCAGATTGCAACCACTTGACCATGGAGATGCTGTGATAGATATAAGTGTAAGGACTAGCCATAAGTCACTTTATTTAGCGCCACTGTAACAATGAACTGTTGCTGAAAGAATGATTATAAGTAAAGGAGTAACTGTGAAGTGTTTCAACCCATCTGGCCTTCCAAATTTCCCAATCAAACTTCCCTCTTCCCAGCCAAACTTTCTTTGCCCCAAATCTATCCCAAAAGACCACTCCGTGTGAGTAGGAATTTCCACACTATATCCTATGCCACATAGCTATCTGGTCTAAAGATGCCAAATTCCTCTACTTCTCTTGTCCACCTTCTGCACACAAAGGCCTCCTTAGTGCACTCAGTAGGGGGGAAAACATTAAAACACTTTTGCAAAGCCATAAAGGGAGGCCAGCCAACTCCCTATGCCAGGAGACACTGCAGTTCTAGGTGGCTTAGAAATTCTAAATGCTTCCCCACAGTGATTAAATAATCCTTTGGCATCAAAGATTCAGGCTCTGAAAGCAGCTTTGTGAAAAGGCCCAGACTTGACCCGATCAGATTTGTCATGAAAAAAACGATGAATGGTTTCCACCAGATGCAACAGGAAAATTGCTCTCTCAGCAACCAAAACAGCCAAATGTTATAGCAACTTGAAGTGCTATAGCACACAGCATCAGTTGAGGATAAGTATACATGTGGTGTACACTACTATTCCATCACTTCCAGGGAGCAGGGTCCACGATCTGGGACAATGGGAATGGTAATTCAACAAAATTCGACAAAATTGCGTGAGTGTGAGGTTGGATGATAATGATGATTAATTTAACCATTTGATACAGGGATGGGATTCTTGATAGCATCTGGCAACCACTGCTTAAAACTTCCTGCCTTTAAACCTGAATGGATTGGGAAGTCCTTTCAGTGATGTTTTCAGACAGATAGCCATTTTAGAACTGCAAATGATAATTGTAATCCAGTTGAAATAAGGCAGAAAGGCCATGATGTATAGCACAGGTGTCAAACTCACTGCGTTGCATTGTTGTCATGTGACATATCATGATACGTTTTTCCTTCATGGAGCTGAGGTGAGCTTGGCCTGCACATGACGCATTTAGCCCATGGGCTGCTAGTTTGACACCCCTGACATATAAAAGCTGTTCACACATTTCCATCATTAAGAGCTCTGGTGGCACAGTGTTTAGAATGCAATACTGCAAGCTAATTCTGCTGATTGCCAATTCCCAGCAATTTGGCAGTTCAATTCCCACTGGCTCAATATTGACTCAGCCTTCTGTCAGTCAAATGAGGACTCAGATTGTTGGGGGCAATAGACTGACTCTGTAAATTGCTGATAGAGCTGTAAAAAAACACCATGAAAAGGTATATAACTCTAAGTACTATTGCTATTGCTATTTTTCTCCTTGCACTTTAAGCAAGGCATGAATATCCAGTTACGATGAACTGAAACATATGAACCCAGCTGCTTTGGTTCAGATCATAGCAGTACCAGAAAAAAATTGGCCCCTGGTAATTTGTGAATATGTCTATATAATTTTCTTAGGAATATAAAAAAAGTTTTCAATTTCTTGTCCTACATGATTTTTTTCCCCTTTCTTTCAAATTTATCACTTCAACCCTACCAGTTTTTACACTGCTTAGTTATTTTAGTTACTTTAGATCTATGAAAATAGGCTAGGTCTTGCCACCTAGCTGGGCTAGCTAAAAAATTGTGATTTAACCTGATATAACTCCAGTCTCATTCTCAATTTTTCCCCAACTTATTTTAGGAGTAAAACCTCAAGTAAGTGGCCATGGAGGAGGTTACTTTTCATCTCTAATAAGAGGTAAATATTTTGGGTCATTGCCTCCCTCAGCCTTCTTTGAAAGGAATAATGGAATAATTGATAGAGGTCCCTTATTGCCAAAACCTATTCCAATGAGTGATTTAAAATTTTGTACATAGAAATTGAACTAATTTCCATGCATTCATAGCACAATGTGGTTCTTTTGGAAGAAGTAATAATATGGCGACAATCATCCACTATTTGTTTCTTCTTGTTTCAAGGAATTCATTCCTTTTAATCGGCCTGGTTTATAACTCAGCTGAATTCTGAAACTTAAGGAGGCAGGGAAGTCTGTGCAGTAGTGGGATTCAAATAATTTAACAACCGGTTCTCTGCCTTAATGATTTCTTCCACCAGTTCATCAAACTGCTCAGAAAGTTAACAACCAGTTCTCTCGAAATGGTGCGAACCGGCTGAACCCACCACTTGGTCTGTGGATAGGTCAAAAATGTTCGAAGAGTGACTACCGGTGCATGATTGAAAAATGCTCCCCTTTATATGAATTGTGCATATGATTCATATAAAAAGTGATGGGGGTTCAGTCATAGAGTTGCAGCTGCCATTTTTTATTCATGGATGTCCCTGACTTCAGCTTCCCTTGTTTATATCCTGACTTTCAGGTGCAGGAGCCATACAACCAGGAGCTGGAATGAGACCAGCTGGAGCCAAAGCTGGTAAGTTGGATAACAACAGCAAATTGGGGAAGAGGTTCTCTTTACAGGTAGTCTTCAACTTACAACAGTTCATTTAGTGACCATTCAAAATGACAACAGCACTGAAAAAAGTGGCTTATTTGCTCTTTTTCACTCTTTTAATAGTTGCATGGACCACGTGATCAAAATTCAAACATTTTTCTGATGGTTGCATTGTCCCAGGGTCATGTGATCACCTTTTATGACCTTCTGACAAGCAAAGTCAGTGTGGAAACCAGATTCACTTAACACCCGTGTTACTAAATTAAGAACTGCAGTGATTCACTTAACATCTGGGGCAAGAAAGGTCATAAAAACGGGGCAAAACTCTCTTAACAAATGTACCTGTATTTCAAAAGAGGAATAAAATGAAATTATTATCCATTCTGTCTCTATTCAGTTATTATGCATTGTCTTTGATCTAGTGTCAAATACATTTTGTCTCTTTGTATAAAGACACTGGGATATTAGAAAACTGCAGCTGAGGTGTTAAGTTGCTCTGAAATGTGTTTAGGACAAGGTTCATCTATCAGAGCCATAGATGGGAAGGGGACAGGATAAATACCTCTTTAATTTCAGTGATGGCATGATGATCTTTTAATCACAAATGTTCTCTCTTTTTGTCTCTCTCATAAGTCCCCAAATTCTTAGTTTAGTCCTTGACATTTTATTGACAGCATTTTTGGAAATGATTTGCCCTTGCCTTCTTCCTCGGGCCAAAAATAGAGAGAGTTGGTTTTATGGATAAAGCAGGACTTGGTCTCCCAGTTTCTAGCTCAGTCTCTGTAACCTCTGCCTCAAACTGGCTTTCTTATTTGATATTAATGATAATTGATGATTGTATCTTACAATTTATGATCTATGGCTTGTCACTTCATTTTTTGTATGTATACTGAAAGCTTATGCACCAGAGATAAATCACACTTAGCCAATAAAGAATTATCTCCCCTCCCTTCCATTCCATTCCATTCTGTTCCATTCCATTCCATATTATCCTACTGTTAAGGAGTTGAAAGGATTAAGCAGGGTGATCTCACCCAAATTATCCCTGTAACAGCACTTTTTTTAATTAAACTGAGGGAAAATTGTAAACCGATCTGTAAAACCAGTGGGTTTCATAGATCATTTTCTCCTGGTTCATATTATATTTAGCATGTGGTAAAAGTTAATACACACTAACCTGTAATCATCCTTCTGTTTACATTTTACATTTTTGTCTTTTATCATAGGAAAATACTCCACCTTTGGGACCCAAGGGCTTTCTGCAGGACTAGGTAAGTTTAGATGGATAAATGATTTTTTTTTTAAATTTGTGGGCTAGAGTTTGATGACTGAAACAGGCAAACTTGTATTTGCCTTTTAAAAACTTGAAAGGAGTTTGGTGAATTTGTTGACAGAGTCAGCTCTTGAATATATGACAAACACCATAGAAGCCGAAAGCTAAAAAGGGAATGGAAAATGCTACAGTTTCCTGATGTGCCTGAACACAAGTAGCCCTTGACTTATATTACAATTGCAATGGAGCCTGCCCATTATAGTTGTGATGATTGTAAAGCAGGTCACCATATGATCAGACCAGAGGTAGTATTCTGGAGAACCAATAGCAGAAATTTTGAGTAGTTTGGAAAACTGGCAAATACTATCTCTGACTGGAGATTTTAGAGTATCCTTCCCTTGAGTATCCAAGCCATGCCCACAGAACTGCTAGTAAAAAAAATTGAATCCCACCACTGGCCCATTTTTATGACTTTTTCCTCATGACCAGACCCATTTCATGACCTACCCACTCCCGCAATGGTTGTTAAACAAATGCAGCTGTCATAAAGTGAACCCATTGTTCACTGTGGGCTGTTTTTGCCAAAACAGAAGTGAATGCCTCTTTTGAACAAAAACAGCATAAAACATGCTCAGAACATTGCAGACAGCCATAAATGCAAGCCAGTTGCCAAACATCCAGCATTTGGACACATAAACTGGGGGTGGTGGTACAGCCATTGGAATTCAGAACTGGGTCACAAGTACTTTTTGGATGGGGTGGGGTGTCTATTGTAACTTTGAACAGTCGTTAAGCAACTGATCATAAGTCAAGGACTACCTGTACATGTTAGTTGTTTGCAGATAGATATTTATGTTTTAATATAGTTACGAAGTTTTCAAAATATGTTCTACCGAAGTTAAGTAATCAGCAATACAGTAATATTCAAAATGGCTGGTATGGTGTTTTGCTGGTACATGTGTAGGTATATACGTGCAAAAGAAGAGGGGCTTCTATTGTTATGCAATACCCTCTACCTTGCAGATTTTGATCCTCCCTGCAGAACAGAGGTGGTTCAGCAAGTTCTGACCAGTTCAGGAGATCCGGTAGCGGACATTTTGAGTAGTTCAGAGAACCGGTAGCAGAAATTTTGAGTAGTTCAGAGAACCAGTAAATACCGCCTCTGACTGGAGAATTTACAGTATCCTTCCCCTGCCACACCCACCAAACCACGCCCACAGAACCGGTAGTAAAAAAAATTGAATCCCACCACTGCTGCAGAAACCATTAAGTCTAGTCCATCTTGGTATTTAGGCTGAATGTAGTGCCAAGCATTTCTAGCACTCAGGGAGGGGGGGTATCAGATTCCCCCCCCCCCCCCCCCCCCCCCAA
>BHFT01021587.1:41627-78632 GCA_004320025.1 Laticauda laticaudata
CCCCCCCCCCCCGAGAAAGTTTGAAGTTAGAATTTTCCATTTTGATTCATTCTGAGGGTTCTGAGTAAGGTAAGAAGGACTATTTGGGTACAGACCATTTCCAAAATGCTTGAAATGCTCAGATTAGGTTGGAAGGTTCAAGCCATTTATGGACCATTCCAAACAACCACTGTAATCTTCAAACATTTTGCATATGCCTACAACAAGTTCACAATGTGAACCTCTTGCTTTTAAAGTAATTGTTTCATTTTTTTTTTCATCCCATTTTTCCATCGGTTAAAGAGTGACTTGTTCTCTCTCATTCAATACTTTTATCTTAATAGCAACACGGCTAGGATTTCTAGACCAGCACAGTAACAATGATTGATAAGACCATTCTATTTCTCTGCTGATGCATTCATCACAGCTAATCTAAGTCTGAAAGAACTGATAGAAAAATTGGACTCCTCTACTTTGCCAATACAAACAAAATGTATGGTTTGAGGTGAATTACCTTAAGTCTGCCTGCAGTCATACACAAGTTTTAGCTTTCCTTGTCTATCCTTGCAGGAGTTCAAAATGGATTTGGGATTGCACATGGCTTTGGGGGCAAACAAGGGAAGCCAGGTGAGCAATGCCTTTGTTGACAGCTGGATTCCAATCTGTCAGTACAAAATCCTATACTAATAGTTTGTGTGCTAAATATACATCAGAGACTATGATGCCTACTTAGGATATACAGAGTAGTTGATTCCTTTTACTCAGCGTAATGCACCCAACTCTGAGCATACCTACTCCAAAATGGTTGAAAAGGTAAAGGTTTCTCATGTCCGACTCTAGAGAGCGATGCTCATCTCTTTTCTTAGCTTAGGGAGCCAGCATTGTCTCAAAATACTTCTGTGGTCATGTATCCAGCATGTATACACCAAGAATGCTATTATCTTCCCACTGAAGTGGTACCTATTTATGTAATTGCATGTTTTTGAGCGGCTAAGTTGGTCGGAGCTTACCCCATCATGCAGTCTTTGGGTTTTGAACTGCCAACCTTCCAGTTGACAAGCCACTGTCTTAATCACTAGGCCACTGCATCCTTTAACAATCAGGCTTTTAACCAGATATTTGCCATAAGGAGATTTTAAAAAGACTTAGCAGAGATGCACAGTTCTTTTTGGAGCTGAGGACCTCCACTACCTTTTCAGTGGCTTCAGGCCAAAAAGGGGACAGGGCGAGGAGATTATTACCCATTTATTTAATCATAGTTTCCTTTTGTGACAGCTTAGGAAGGAGCTTGGAACAAACTTGGAGGAGCCTGTGGTCCTAAGGACACAGATTTACATTCTGTGTGAACAACAATTACTGGAGGACTTTAACAGCAATCCCTCTTTGAAATAACAGCAATCCCTCTTTGAAATAATAGAAAATACTTCTAGCTCGAGTTTTAGATTTTGGCAATCCCTCTTTTCCATTTTTTTTTCTGAAGTGATTGAAGTTACTATCTAATGCTTTTCTATCTGAATCTTTCTACCTCTCCACAGGTTACAGAATGCCAGCTGGATATGGAACCGGTAGGATGGGTGTTTCTTGTTTAGTTTCAATGCATGCATTGTCCCATGTTCAAAATAGACATTCAGAATTCTCCAAGTTCAGTAGCCCAACATAAAAACAGGTATATTCTGAACATTTCACATTGTCAGTCTTCCTAGGCAGACCAGACCAGACAGGAGGTAGGACTAGCTGAGTTAATTCTAATTTATAGCAAAAGATTACTGTTTAATATTTTATTAACAGAATCTTGTGAATCTGAAAATACAAATCTCTCACCCGTTTTACAGACTGAGAAATGACTGAAGTTCCTTTCTGAGGTTCTTCCTCTGCCCATTATGCAGCCTGTATTTTCTCTTATTTGATCATTCCCTAGGGAGTACCTCTCCCCTCAATCCTCCCAATGCCATTCCCACATACCACGATTACACACATTGTATTACTTTTGGAACATCTAAAGCAGCCAAGATCACAATGTTCTGTGATGGCACATTTTACACATACCTACTTAAAACTCAAAAATTGAGCTCAATATCATGGGAAGATTAAGAGATAAGGGTTGGATTTTCGAAGTCCTCCCACCACTGAGTTGAAGTTCTCTACTTCAGGGGTCGCCAACCTTTTGGATCTCAGGGACCACCAAACTCATAATTTTAAATCCCAAGGACCACTAACTGATTAGGTGGGCATGGCCTAATTTGTGGGGTGGCTTGGTGGTCATGTGATTGGCTGGGCATGGTTATATGTAAATATTATAAATATTTATATAAATATTGATTTTTTTATAAAAACGAGCAACTTTTACCCAAAATCAGACAAAGCAGGGAGGCAGATTGAGTTGCTCACAGAATCACAGAATCACTTAAAGATCTGTGTTTCTGCCATTGGCTATCTGGGTCTGCACTGAATAATAGAACCTTCAGTTCTAAGGGAGGTTCGGCTGTGCTTAAAAGCAGAGCCAAAGATCTAAAGACCATTTCCTGCTTCCTAGTTTTCTCTAATATTCAATTCATATCTTTGTTATCTTGTAACAAAGTTTCAGCTACAGTGTATCTTTTGCAAGCCTTGTTAAAATCCCACTATCAATTTTTTTTTAAGTTCCAGGTGGTCTCCATTTTCCAGATTCCACCCTTTTTTTTCCTTTTTCCCTCCGCTGCTTTCTTTCTTTTTTTTAAAGAAAGTTTTTAAATTATCCAAGAATCTTTATCCCTTTGACACTTTATTTTCAGCAAGAAATAGCCTATTAATGTTAAAGTGGATTAGTATCAATTTCTTATTCGAATCTCTTCTTCTTAATGTTCCAACTCAGGTAAAGTTGTCAATGTTAGAAGAAAAAAAGCCAATTCCATTTCCTTTCCCTTTCTCTTTCGCATCTTCTTTGAGGTGGCCATTTCTCACCACCGCTGCAACCGCCTTTTTTAATTATCACTTTCTAGGTTAATAACAATAATTTCCTAACTACTATATATCACACATATATTTTATGCCAGATTCCAGATGGTATTCTTTCTCTTGATTAAATTTTAAATATTTTTTTGTTTCAATTACATTATATTATTCAATTAATTATAAAGACTGATATTAATCTTTTTACTACAATTCTCATAGCATTTAACTATATTCTTAATTTTGTTGAATATAATTAATGTTTTTCTCATACCTTCCCATTTTTGCATTTATTTCAATTATATCTATATATAATTTAGTTTAATAATGATCCTTAAAAATATTCAAACAGAAAACAGAAAACATCAGTCAATCTTTTCATTTTAAAGATCTATATTTTTATACATCACTACCCATTACCTTGCAGAATCCCCTTCACTATTCCTTATCTATTCATTATCTCTAAGTCTCCTAACTGTATAGTTTCTTTTTATTTTTATTCGCTTTCTATATCTCCTTTTCTGGTCCTTTCTCTTATTCCCTTTTTCCTTTATTTTTTCCCTCCATTTCTTACTCCAGTTTTTATCCCCCTCCCTCTCTTGAGCTTTCTTTCGTAATTCCCTTTCCTTTCTCTTTGTTTGACTTTCCAAAGCATTCTCTCTTTAATTATCCCCTCAAACCTCCAGATTTTGATTTTCAAACTTTTTTCCCCTTGTTTTGTTGTTCATTGTTCCATTTGATCATTAAGGCTGGCTTCTTCTTTGATCAGCTCCTCCCCTTCTGAGTCTTTCTGTCCTTCTTTGTTCTCCAACATCACCATTTTTAGTTCTTTTGAAGCAATACTGCACAGTTCCACTCCTTCATGTATAATTTCCTTTATAGTTCTTAAATCCAGTTTTATTCCAAGTAAAGTTCTGTCCTTTTTGTGCACTTCTTTTAATTTTTATTTATCCCTTTCTTCAGCATTTAAATCAAATCCAATTAACCAGTAGCTTATTTCAATCAGCTTCTAACAATCAATTTCTGTTAATTCCTTTTTGAGTTTTTTCCAAGGTCACCAAATAATCCAATGTCCATAAGGTTTTAAATTCCTTCTATTAAATTCTTAATTTTTCCCAAAGTTACCAATTAATCCCAGGATTCAGCCTTCTTTCTTCTTCCTTTATGATTTTCTAGTTTCACTTTTCAGGGTTTCTGTTATATTGTAACAAAGTTCTCTTATTTTGTCTCAAATTCCAATTTTAAAAGAACCAAACACTTTTTAAAGAGCCACTGAAAATTTTCCTTTACCATTAGGTGGCACTCTCTGTTATATCCAAGTCCACCCTTACTTTTCATTTTCTTTTCTCTATTTAGGGCTTTTAAGCTTCAATAATCTAATTAAGTCCAATTATCAATTATTATTTCTTTTGACACATTCAAGTTCAGCTTTTAGTTGTGCCTAAGTGCCAAAATCATATATTTATTCAATTTAAGCAAATATTTTTCTTCTGGCTTCATCCTTCTATTGTTTGAAGTTCAAAGCCACTTTCATTTGTATCCAATTTTTCTTTTCACTCTCTCTAGGTGCCACTTTTAAAATCTTTCTTAAAAATTTCTTTAGATCTTAATTCCAGGATACCTTTATATCCATATATTGCGCCTGGTTTGCCTGGTCTCCACACTGTCCGCTACTTCACCCCTCCTGCACAATCTTTGTCTCGGATAGCCTTCCGTCTTCAGACTGGCCATGCTATAGCCCATCTTCAGGGAGTATTCCTAGCCAGGGAGGGGAGATGAGGCTCCCCTCAACCTGACAGGCGATCTCCCCTTCTTCATCACCCCTTTAAGTGGTTCTGGCCCCATTTGGAGCCCTCCAACAGGAGAGTACGGATCAAGGCTGCAGACGATCGATCCGCCTACAACGGAAACACCACCAGAAGTTGAAAGAACAATCTTTTCTCTTCTCTAGACCTTTGATGGAGGAAGATAAGATAAAGGAAAATTAATATATATTTGCCTGCACAAAGATGAGAAGTGATTGGCACTTTAAAACATTATCTTCAAAATCAGAGATTTGCTTGAATTTTATGATATTCCATGCCAGGAGTGGGAGCCAGCTGGCTCTGTTTATCTAATGGTAGGACAGACCAGCCATGGCCAATTTGCTGATCACGTTTGATTACAGCAGTATTTCTAATAAAAACATGAAGAGATATGGCCTAAACCCACAGCTCTGCCCATCTTTATAGATATGGGAAGGAAGCCACCTGATCTGTGTTTTGAAGAAGTACACAGATCCCCTTTTTAAATCATTTTGCAAAATTAGGTACTAAGTAAAGTAAACAAAAACTAAAGTAAACAAAAACTATGTTTGCTTAAGTGCAGAGAAACACATCAGGAACTATTTCCCAATGATGTGAAAGATAGTTGTGGAATATTTTGACCAAACAGGTTGTCTTGAGCAAATGCATCTACTGTCTGGAATTTTTAAAAAATCTGAAATACTCTGAAACTTATTTGACTTAGATCTATCAGAAATGGTATTGGGTCTCCTGCTTGGGCAGAGGAGGAGGTTGGACTAGATGACTTATAATGTTCCTTCCAACTCTTAATCTGTTCAAAAACAAACTTAGCATAGACTGATTGATAACTGGCTATAAATTTGGGAAGTCATCTGACATTTTTAATATTGGACCAGCATCACTTTCACAGCCCAGGGTTCTTATGATGCTCTAGCCCCATGTTGGCAAACTTATGCCATGTGTGCCGCAAGTGTCACACAGGGCCATTTCCCTTGGCATGCGAGAGGTTGCCCAGAAGAGCCCCACTGCAAATGCATGCATGCTGCCACCCAACAGCTGATTGTTGGGTATCTGGCAGGCATTGCCTTCTGGGTGCTGGTACGCAATTAGTGGCATAGGAGCCGAAAAAGGTTTGCCAACACTGCTCTAGCCTATAAGAATATCTAGATGGAATCAGATTAGGGAAATCTGATTATCTAAAAATGCATTGTTCAACTAGAAATGAAATATGACCACTATTAATTTAAATTGGATTCAAAAGAAATAAGCATCATCCAAACTAGGTGCATCTTTGCTTTCCAGGCTTCAGAGGTGTTGGTTATCCACATCAAGGTCTCCCCTTGGGAGGTAAGAATCCTGGCTTGGATATTTCTTCTTCATTTTATGACTCTTCTTCCCAACTGAAGAGGCACTTATTTTCTAAAATGTTGGGGAAATAAAAAATAAGATATACACATTAGAAAATACAGATATTACGTGGGAAATTTTTGCAAAATAATGTAACATTAGAACATGATACAAATTACTAGAAGAATTATCTCTCACACTAATAAATCCAACTGAATTAAAACAAATGTAAAATTGATTTTGACAGTTTAACACCTTAGCATTTTGAAAACTGTTATGCTTAACTATAAAAAAAAAAATTCAGATTAGCTGAGTAATCTATACAGTAAAACTAAGCAATCATAGTCAACAACTCTTATTTTAAGAGATCCCAAACCTCAGATAAGGCACCAAATCACATACAGAGTAATGCTCCATAAATAGTTTAAACTGAAGTTGACTTTGGACTGACAAAGCGTTTCTACATTTTTTTTTTTAATCTCTTAACCTTTCAGTGCAAAACACATCTTGCTCAAAGTATCCCATTTTACAAGCTTAGAGGCCAGGTGATTTCATTATTTCTTGGTTAAAAACAACCCTTCTTTTGCCTGTGTTAACTTTCTGGAAACAGTTGGGTGCTTTTCCATTTTAAGATTCTTAAGGATCAAGTTTTGTAATGATTAGTTTGCTGATTTTTCTTTCCTTTTTATGTGAGATTTTAGATTGTTTGCTTAATTGATAGCTCTTGTTGGGTCTATTTGAATATTTTGATTTTTATTCATAAACACTTGGCAGCAGTCAGCCTAATTAGCCAATTATTTCTACGTATTGTGGCAGATTCTTTTTTAAGTGTTTTTCTTATGCAAATCATGTTTTCAGTTTCTTCTTTTGGAATCTCTCTGTGTGTGAGTGTATACATGTATACATGACTATAATAATCTGGCTGTTATTAGTGTGAATGCTCAGAATGTCATTGTTTAGAATTTCAGCTTGTTACTAAAAAAAAAGATGAACAATGCCAGATATACATGTATTATTAACAAAAAAAAAAGTCATTGTTGATCTTACAAAGAGCCAGCATAGTCATACTACACTTTGTATTAAGGCTCCAGTTGCAGAGATGGTCAATATTAATAAGTATCTGGGGGTGCAGATAATTAACTATTTGAACTGATCTCTCCACACATCCTTAATGAAGCATGCAGACTGGTGTCTGCATTTTCTTTGTTGGATAAGGAGAGTACATCTTTCTCCTTCTGTCCTGGCCACTTTTTACAGAGACACAATTGAGAGCGTTTTAACAAACTGCATCACTGCTTGGTCTGGTGGCCGCAGTACCTGAGATAGAAAGTCCCTACAGAGACTGGTAAGGACAGCTGAGAAGATTATAGGAACTCACTTCCTGTTATTCAGGATACTGCTTGTAAGTGTTTTGTGTTTAGAGCTCAAAGCATTGTTAGAGATCCCATATACCCACTTCAGTCTGTTTCTGTTGCTCCCCTCCAGGAGGAGGTTTTGAAGAATCGATAGCAGGACTGCTAGATTCAGTAACAGCTTTGTTCCTTATGTCATCCATCTTGTAAACTCACAGTATTCTTTTTTCCCCCGCCATGTAAATGTTCACATTCGAATTAGACTGTGATGTTTCTCTGTGTCATATATATATGCATGTGGGTATATGCATAATGGTTATTTTTTGAGAGCTGAATGCAACAACATTTCATTTTAATGGATGCTGGTTAGTGTACATTTAAAGTGACAATAAAGTTTCGATTCTATTCCAGTTCTATTCTACTCTCGTTCCTGTTCTGTTCTGTTCTACCCTATCCCTATCCCTTTTCCTCCCCCTTTCCCATTTCATTCCATCCAAAAAGGTTCATCTGCAGAATATACAGAGGTCTGACTTCTCTGTCATCCCGCAGGTCTTGGAGCAAGAGGCAAGCCTTCCAAAGCAGGTAATAGGATCTCAGCTTCCCCAGTAGATTCCTTTTGGGAAATATATACAGGGTAGTCCTCGGCTTATGACTGCAACTAAGACCAGAATTTCTTTTGCTAAATGAGATGAATGTCCAGTGAGTCCCACCCAATTTACTTTTTTTTTTGCTATGGTTGTTAAGTGGATCGCTGCAGTTAAATGAATTATGTGGTTGTTAAGTGAATCCAGCTTCTCCCATTGACTTCGCTTGTTGAAAGCCAGCTGGGAAAGTTGCCAATAGCAATTACATGATCCCAGGACACCACAATCATTGAAAATACATGTGACCAAATTTTGATCACATGACTCTGAGTGTGCTGCAGTGGTCATAAGTGCAAGATTGTGAGGAATGTTTTTCAATCCTGTTGTAACTCCCAATGGTCTCTAAATAAATGGTTGTATAACGAGAATAACCTGTATGTCAAGCACCAAGAAAATCAGGTGATTCAGGCAATATAAATGAATATAAAGCTTTATTGCAAACTTAAGCTCTCTACAGGAATCTTGAGCTCCTAATGGTCAAGGGAAATGAGCAGGAATTAAAAAGGCATTCAAGGTGGGCTGAACTTAGATGTATTGTGGGCACGCAGGGACTTATGACACATGTGACCCCTCCCTTAGGCTTAGCCTGGTCATCTCCTACGCCAGGGATATCAAACTTGTGTTGCCATGTGCCATATCATGACTTTTTTCCCCTTCGCTAAACTTCTATCCCAGGGCAGTAACTTGCATGGGCAACATGTGACATGTCTGGCCTGCAGCCGCAAGTTTGACAGCCCTGTCCTACACTGTATTACATTCCAACCCAAAAAGACTAAGCAAACTTGCATACAGCAGCTCACATAGCTACATTGCTCAAATTGATGCTGTCTTCTTAAAACCAAGAGCAAATTTTCATCTTGTTACCACGTATGGCTTTTACACTGGTTAAGTCTGTACAGAATATTCCAGAGCATCCAGCATCCAGCCTGAAAAACCAGAACCTTCATAGTATGTAAAGTTGGGGCTCTTTGTTCTTTTCTTTGTTCTCCTTTCTTTGTTCTCTTCTGAACTTTACAAAAGTAGCTTCTCCTCTCCCTCTCACTCTCTCTCTCTCTGCATCATCTTAAACTTCTTTCAAGGGAATGCCAGAAAGGTGGCAGCAAAAGAAGCCTTGTCTTTACAGGCCTATAAGAACTAGGGTTCTTATAGGCCTAGCTGAGATGCTCAGGGCATCTCAGAGCCTGTTGCTATCTTCTCCTATTATTTCTTGCAAGACACCTGTTTAGTTCTTATTAGACTATCCAGAAGTGCCAGCAAATTTGGTATTTCATGTTGACATTAGCTTTATTACCTTTCCATAGGACAAGTCATCCTTCATTGTTTCCTGACAATTGCAGCTTCTGCCTTCCCTTTGCTCTGTGAAGTATTCCTCCTCATCTTTTTCCTAAATCCAAATACTACTTTTAGTGGACTTTATATGGCACTTCGTGTTCAGTGGGCAGTTTATTTTTATTCATTTGTCCATCCATCCATTGCTGCAACTGCAAAACTCTCAACAGGAATAAACACAATAAATAAAGAGAAACGAAGTAAATAGATAGCAGCCATTGAATTTTTTCTCTCTTTTTTCCTCAATAGTTTCCTTTAAGAAAGATATGCCATTATTATGGACTTATGGAAAGGTATCCAATTACCATCCTAATCTCTTGCCAGTTGGTCACAGTAACAATTATATTTCATTATGATTTGGCTAGAAACCCACATCTTATTAGAGTACACAAAAAAGTATGATGAGAGACATACCTTAGCCTCAGCAGCAGCCTTTTCTCTGAGTTGTATTTTTTTTATCTTGTAGTCTGCCATGTGGTTGCACTTTTCCAGTTCATCAGACATTACAAACTGCACCCTTGGTCTCAGTAAGCTTTTGGCAAGCCAGTCTTATCCTTTCTTGATCTTTTGCACATCTTTAGGAATGGTAACATATGACTCTCCTGTATGTATTGAATCACGTAGTCCATGATGAAGAACTGGTTACTCACCCATAACTATGAAAACCTTATATACCATTTCAGAAAAATGGTTGTCCAGTCTCTTAAAAATTGACAGTGTTGGTGCATCCACAACTTCTGGAGGCAAGTTAGTTCCATTGATTAATTATTCTAACTCTCAGGAAATTTCTCCTTAGTTCTAGGTTGCTTCTCTCCTTGATTAATTTCCATTCATTGCTTCTTGTCCTGCCTTTTGGAGAATAGCTTGACTCCCTCTTCTTTGTGACAACCCCTGAGATATTGGAACATTGCTATTCTTAAATATGTATAAATGTTGTGTACGTAAGTAGAGTCTGCTGTCAGATTCCACTCATTGGTCCAACCATTGGCGGAAGAAATAAAGTGCCATCAGTGGCTGAAGTGTTGGACAACGCTGGCTATAAAAGCTGATGCCTGTTGCAGCTCACCACTTTTTCTTCTGGACTTGAATAAAGACTTTTCCTACAATCTCCTGTCCTGACTCTTCAATTCAGCGCACCCATTTTATAGCTATCATGTCATCCCAGTCCTTCTTTTAATTAAACTAGACATACCCAATCCCAGCAGCCATTCTTTATAGGTTTTAGCCTCCAGTCCCCTAATCATCTTTGCTGCTCTTCTCTGCACTCTTTCTGGAGTCTCAACATCTTTTTTACATCATGGCGACCAAAACTGGTTGCAGTATTCCAAGTGTGGCCTTATCAAGGCATTATAAAGTAGTATTAACACTTCATATGATTTTGATTCTGTCCATCTGTTCATGCAGCCTAGAACCATATTGGCTTTTTTGGCAACTGCAGCACACTACCATCTCACATTTAAATAATTGTCCACTAGGATTCCAAGATCCCTCTCCCAGTTTCTATTATTGAGCAAAGTATCATACCTATGTACTTGGTTTTTCTTGCTCTACGCCCTACTTTTTCCACCACTGAATTTCATTTTGTTAAATAGTGCCCAATATTGTCTGTCAAGACCCTTCTGTATCTTAAGCCTATCTTCTGAAGTGTTGGCTATTCCTGCCAACTTAGTGTCATCTGCAAATTTGATGAGTTCCTCATCTATCTCCTCATCCAAATTATTGATGAAGTTGTTGAAGAGTACTGGGCCTAAGATAGGAGTCTTGGGCTACCCCGCTGCATATTTCCCTCTATGCAGATGCAGTTCCATTGAGGACTGCATGTTGAATGCGATTGGTCAGCCAGTCACGAATCCTTCTAATGGTGATGCTAATTAACTAGGGGTGAAATTCAAAATTTTTCCCTACCGGCTCTGTGGGTGTGGCTTGGTAGGACTCAGTCTCTAAAAGGAAGAAGGTGGGTGGACATGGGGTGAGATTTAGTCTCTAAAAGAAGGCGGGGCCAAATATTTCAAATTGTCCCTACCACCTCTCCGAACTGATTCAAATCATCCCTACAACCTCTCCCAAAGTGGTGCGAAGTGGTTGAATTTCACCCGTGTCTAACCCACATTTTTCTATCTTATCAAGTAGTAAGTTGTGGTCTACTTGATCAAATGTGGTCTACTTTACTGAAGTCCAATAAATTATATGCACAACATTTCTCTGATCCACTAATCAAAGTCAAAGAGTACAATAAGAGTTGTCTGGCATGATCTGTTTTTGACAAACCCATGTTGGCTTTTGGTTATGACTTTGTTTGCCTCTAGGTGTTTGTTGATTCGTTCCGTGATTATCTTTGAATTTACCAAACCAACCTGTCCTTGTCACTTGGATCCAAAAATAATGTACCATGTCTTGTAGTTGTCTTTGGAAGTGAGGGAATAGTGGAAATCCCACCATTATAAGCTATGCAAAGCAAGAGAAGATAAAGCTTCAAACTAATGCTTAGATGTGAGAAAATTCTGAATAGGTTAAGCCCAATGCAGAATCTGTTTGTATGTATTCACAATTGACCAGGGACTATAGTTGCGTAATTAAGTTGTTCTTCCTAGTTTAGGATTTTCATCTGCTACATTTGGCCCTCTATTTCATAACATCCCCTTGCTCTTCTCTAAGCCACGTTTATTGCAGGCTGACTTCCTGTTTGTTTGTTTGTAAAATTTATTGACCGCCGATATTACCATGGGGCAACTTACAATCTTAAAAAGATACAAACTATACAAAACCTAAAAGACAAATAAAATACTGTAAATATCTAATTACTGAGAGACAATTAAAAGATGGGGAGGGAGGGAGTAGGATGAGAAGTGGAGAAGCAGGATTTCTTAATCTGTTTTCTAATTTTTACTTTTGATTCATCTTTGCAAAGATCTTCCTAAAGAAGCATTATTTTTTTCCTTCTGTGTCACATATTTCCACAGAGATTCTCCACTTTGACATTTCCTTCTCCTTACTTATAAACATGAATTTTCCAAACATGAACATAATGAATAAATATATAATGTCTTTAAATGTCACATATTTAAATAGGTGATCAGTAGTGGGGTATTGAAATAAAGTTGTCACCGGTTCAGTGGGCGTGGCATGTGGCCATGGCCATGCTTTGTGCACATGCACACTTAGTGTGCATGCGCACACCAAACACACACTTTGCGCAGGCACAGAGGCATTCTAACTTGCCTCCTGCAAGCCTGCACAATGCTGGTTGCTGCAGCAGCCGCTATTCTCTGCCACACAAAGCAGCTGCTCTTTAAATTCTGTCCATAAAATTGAGTATGGGACCCCAGGAGAGTGGGTGGGCCAAACACAGAGCAGCAAAGAGAACCAGTTTGGTCTCCACTGCTTATCGTCGCTACCGGCTCTCCAGAACTGGAGGGAACCAGTCAAATACCACCACTGGTGATCAACATTTTCACTCTTTGATCTTGCTCCAATGGAATTTTAAAATTGTGCAGAAAGCAGCAAAAAATGTACATTAGACATGCTGGGTTCACTTAATGATCACATGGTTCACTTAATGGCCACATGATTTTCTTAATGACCGCAGTGATTTGTTTTGTGAGAGTTGTAAAAGTGGTTTTAAAACCAAGTTTAAATAATTGCAACCACTTACAACTAAAATTCTGGATTTAGCTGCAGTCATAAGTCAAGGACTACCTGTAGGATATAACATGAGGGAAAGCCACAATGCAGTGTTCTTGAGCTTTGAATGCTAATGCATCCATGTTTGTCATAAAGACAAGGGAGTCCTGGGAAATCACATTCTGTGTGCTAAGTTCTCTAGCATAACAGTATGACACATTGCTGTTGTATTATTACTCAAAGGATTAAGAAAGGAGCAAAGGATTGCTTTTAGGGATTGATTCAACCAGATATTCATATTGTTACTAGTGCCAGGGAAATAAAGAATAAAAGTGGCAACAAGGCAGGATCTGAGAAGATTATCAAGGGAAGCATTCAGAACATTCTTAGCTTCTGATTACCATGAGCGAGTTACAAACAGGGCTTATTTCTGAACACAGCTTGATAACCTAGGAATTAATCCACAGGGGGTTTAGCTGCAAAAACTGTACAGAGTCAGTGGGAGGTTTTTTTTAAAATATTTCTCTCTCTAAAGGGAGATGTTTAGGCTCACTTTTCTTTTTTAAAACATACCTTTTAGTTATTCTCTGTCCCTCCTTATCTGAACAAGAGAAGTATTTTACACATATTTAGAAGTAATTGTTTCCAGTTTTCCATTCAACCCTGCTATCTGTTTTCCATGTTTTCCATGTTAACCCTGCTATTTAAGCGAATGATAAAGAAAAATAGCAATAGCACTTAGACTTATATACTGCTTCACAGTGCTTTATAGCCCTCCCTAAGTGGTTTATCCAGCCAGCATATTGCCCCCAACAAACTGGTCCTCATTTTACTGACCTCAGAAGGATAGAAGGCTGAGTTAACCTTGAGCCGGTGAGTCAGCAGAATTAGCCTGCAATACTGCATTCTTACACTGCACCACCATGGCTCTTAGTAGGAAAGAATGTCTCTCTTTCCTAGAAAGGGAAAAAATGTCTCCCTCTATTTGTGTCTTGGTTTTTACAGTATATTTTCTTCAACAGGATATATGGGTGGTATTGGAGCCGGAAGCTTCCCAAGCAGTGGGATACAGAATGGATATGGCAATGGTAAGAAAGCTACACATGTTGTCACACAGGATTGTGGCATGTAGGTACTATGCAAATAGGCTCCATCATAGAGTTGCACTAATGATACTCTGTTGTTCGTGGACTTGCATGCAAAAATTCAGCATGTGCCAACATCTAATCACGGAACAACTGGTAGGAGGTGAGTCAGAGTGACTACTAAACTAGTGGGGCAATAAACATGTTATAAAGCAGCTTCTTTGGATATACTGTTATGTACAGATTTCCCTTTCAGTTTCCTCTTTGTTCCCATTTCTGCCATCTTCTTTTGGGATGCTTGAGACACTGGTAGTCCTCGACCAATGTCCATAATTGGGACCAGAATTGCCATCGTTAAGTCATTGCGATCATAAGTCAAGTCAGACTCAATTTTACAACCATTTTTAAATGAATCACCACAATCATTAAATGAATCCAGGTTCACTAGGCAAACTTCACAATTGTAAGTGCAAATTCATTCCTCCAAATGGGCAGATTTTTGCCATAAATCAACACTGCAGGATGCTGCAAGCAAAATGTGAGTCAGTCGCCAAACACCTGAGCTGCAGTCATGTGAGCATTGGGATGTGTACAGTGATGGGATTCAAAATTTTTTACTACCGGTTCTGTGGCCATAGCATGGCTTGGTGGGCATGGCAGGGGAAGGAAACTATAAAATCTTCATTCCCAACCCACTCTAGGGGAAGGTTATTGTAAAATCCCCTTTCTCTCCCCACCCCATTAACCTGCTTTCCAGCTCCGTTCTCTTGTGCAGGGCAACAAAAGGAGACTCAGCCGATCAGCTGGGACTCAGGAGGCAAAGGGCCAGTCAGAGGGGGTATTTGCCGGTTCTCCCAACTACTCAAAATTTCCATTTCCGGTTCTCCAGAACTGGTCAGAACCTGCTGAATACCACCTCTGGGTGAGTGACAGTCATAAGTGCAAGGACCAGTCATAAGAGTGAAGTCTGGATATTTTTCAGCAACATCATAACTTTGGATAGTCACTAAACAAATGGTTGTAAGTTAAGGATAATCTGTATACAGGTTTTTCATAAAGCAGATAAAATCATGGCTGCATATCTATTTTGTGCAAATTGTTCCCAGTTCTCTATGGTATCACTAATTCAGAAACATAGACAGCTGCATAAGTGAAGCAGGCCAAAAACATTGTTGCAGATCACTTGCTGCAATAAATAGGTATGTCCAGAATGTGGAGCTGTTGACCAATGTATTAAAAATTATTTATGCCTTCTTTAGCTGAATTCAGTTGCTTTAAAATACACAACAGATAAATTCAAGACTGATAGCTTGATTTTCTAGCTGGCTAGAAATATCACATCTTCTTTTACTTTTCCAGGCTATGGAGCTGGACTTGGAGGCAATGGATTTCCTCTCGCTGGAGCTCAGCCAGGTGGAAATGAGGATGGGTGGCATTAATTTCTCGCTTTTGTTTTCCTCCTTTCCTCCAAAGAATTTAGAGAACCGTTTTAACTTAACAACTGGTAAGGGAGGATAGGCTAACTAGATGGCAATCTGCTCAAGCCCTCTGGTCAAGTTGATGATAAAGGCCGTATTTGAACATTGGTTGCTCATGTTCAAATTCAGCGGCTTCCACTACTGCACTATATTGGTGCATGGGAAAATTCACTTGGGACTAAGATAGTATGAAGAAACCAAAGAAAGAAAAAAAGAAGTGAGATACAGAAGTTGTTATCAGTCATGGTGAGAACTTATTTTGAGTTATTGTGTGCTTCAGCCAAGAAAGTATGACAGGGAGCAATTCATTTGAGCTGGTGAAAGTGTCAGGAACATTAGTTGCAGTTGCAAGGCAATTTATTTAAGAACCAGACAAATATACCAATTCCCTTCAGTGTAATTCATGGCAATAGACATGTTCTTCTGAGTATGGCTCATGGTTGGAGTCCCAGACCTAGTCACTTATGCTGCTATAAGTATAGGATCAAGTAGTATACTAGTTTCCCATGTTGTCTTGCAATTCTTGTAATTGTAGTCCCAGCCTATCTAGAAGGCAAAGGAAGGAATATCTAATATTCAGCTAAAAGAGATGGCCTACTGCGCTGCAATGCTTTCTTTGTTCCAGTGAGATTTATAATTAGATAGATCAGCATTTTGTGACAGCAAATGTGTCAATTTCACACATTATGCTAAGCCATGATTCCTTTCAATCATGGTTTTTGAACAGGCCACATTGGGCTAAGTCATAAACTATTGGTTCCAAATGTCTGTGGCATTTATCTCAGACTAAGCAATTAAATATGATCTGCTATAACAGAGGTATCAAACTCAAGGCCCGGGCCCGACTTTGGCCCACAGAATGCTTAGATCTGGCCTCCAGGGCTGCCCTGGCAATAGCGAAGGACCAACCCGTAATACCTCTGTCAGAAAATAGAGATTAGGAGGGCCATGGGTAGCTCTCCCAAGCTTTGTTTTCGCTAGCAGAGGGCTGTATAAAGCTGTCGTGGCTGAGATGGAGCTCAGGAACCCATTTTCACTGAAAGAGCGCTTGAGCCACCACAGCAGAGATGGTATTCAGCAGGTTCTGACCAGTTCTGGAGAACTGGTAGTGGAAATTTTGAGTAGTTTGGAGAACTGGCAAATACCACCTCTGACTGGAGATTTAATAGTATCCTTCCTCTGCCATGCCCACCAAGCCATGCCCACAGGACCGATAGTAAAAAAAATTGAATCCCAGCACTGCACCACAGGCACCTCCAATACGAGTGACTTCCAGCTGGTCATGCCCCCTTTGGCCACACCCACCCCATGGTCAAACGCAACCTGACGTGGCCCTCAGTGAAATCCAGTTTGACACTCCTGTGCTGTACTATACTAGCTGAATGCAAACTACCTCCAAATCAACTTGATTATGGCTTAAAATGCTGTGCAAATCCAGTCAGTCAATCTATGAATTTTAATCAAGGCTATAATGGGAATATAGTAATTTCTTTATTGTACCAATTTCTAGTTTGAAATTATCCCAGTACCATATAGACCCTCTGTTTTATGAGGCATTGAATAGCTCCAAAAGGAGAAAATTGGATCAAATAATGACATAAGTTATGGTTCGTCAAATACTCAACCAGATGTTCAGACTGAATTTGGCATTTTTTTCTACCTATCAAAAATTATTGTTATGTTTTATGTATTTGAATTTTTAGCATCAAAGGGATTCTTATGCCATCACTACTGTGGTTCAGGTTAAAACAAGCCTCTTTCCCTGCAGATATATTGGCTTTAAAATGCAGATCTTATCCCAGTTCTTTCGCAACTAGCGCAGTGCAATGGCTCAGCAATTAAATTCCTGGGCTTATGAGCTGGAAAGCTGACAGTCCAGGTTCAAGACCCAAGCATCACATGATGTGGCGGCTCCCAACCCTGCCCCAGGCTCATGCCAACCTAGGAGTTTGAAAGCATGCAAATGAGAGTAGATAAACAAGTACCACTTTGGTGGGAAAGTAACAGCACTCTATAATATCCTGTTGGCCACATGACATGGAAATGTCTTCAGAAAGCTTTGGCTCAATGGATTTGAGATGGAGATGAGCATTGCCCCCTATATTCAGCAACAACTAGGGACTTGCTTATTGTTACTCTCACAACTAGTATTCCCACTTTCTCCTACCATTTACAACTCTGGATTTGAGGAGTGAATACTTTATTCAGTTTGAAGAAAGTAAATTTTAGGAAATATGCATATTTGTAAGAAATTAATCCCAATTGATCTTGAATAATTGAATCAGTGCTGAGGTGCAGGCTGTGTTTGCAGGCAGTAGCTAACCATGTTTTAGCCTCACTTTTGTGCAAATTCAGCCCATGTGCTTTGTTTAAAGCCACAGTGACCCAGTAGTTAGAATGCAGTACTGCAAGCTAATTCTGCTGATTGTTGACTGAGCTCAGTTTGGCAGTTTGAGTCTCACTGGCTCAAGGTTGACTCAGCCTTCCATCCTTCTGAGGTTGGGGGCAATATGCTAACTCTGTAAACAGCTGAGAGAGGGCTGTGAAGCACTGTGAAGGGGTATAAGTGCTTTTACTATTAAATTCCAGGATGTTATGCAAATTCAAAAAAAAATATGTTAATTGAACAAACCATAGTTAGGATGTTGACTTAAGTGTGTCATGTGAACACAATCTTTAGACCTGTTTCATTCACAGGTGCCCAGGTTCCATATGGCGGTCAACTAGGTGGTCCAGCTGCCGCTGATGCTGCCTCCACCAAGTATGGAGGTGAGTTTCTAAGCGATGACAGAATGAAGAGCAGTATTCCTCCACCACTCATAGGCAACTCAACAAATTTTTGTGCAGCTTGAAGTTAGAGAAGTGGACTTTGCCATGTGCTTAGCAAGCTCTGAGCACCAAAGATACAGCCTCGGAATTGCCTGAGAAGAACTACCTTGACCGTTGTTCTGGTTTTACAAAAACTTCTGTAATGGTTTCCTCCAAAAATAATCATATCCTTTGAGGAAGTCAAAGAGAATTTTTTGTTCTCACATCTCCTCAAGCTTCTTTCTTAAAAGTAATGTCCTTCCAAGGTACTAGACCGAAAGTCACTGTGGATGATGGAACTTCTGTTCTATTAGCAAAGTACCACATTGGGTAAAGTTGTCTTAGAACTTCAGATCCTTGGAGAGAGGGAATGCCTCTTCCATTTAATTGGAAATCAAGGTGTCGTGTGAGGGCACTTGCTTCAAGATGTGGGAAGAGTGTGGTGGCTAAGGAGAGAAGGGATGACCTTAATCTTCTGACTACCATCTCTGTTTCAGGGGCTGGGCAACTTCCATACAGAGGACAACCACAGCAACCAGAAGCTACTGGCCTGGGAGATTATAGTGCTGGCAGATATGGTGTGTGTAAAGCAGAAATCGATTGTAGTGGGGTTATTTATACACTATACAAGAATAGAAAAATAACAAAGATTTAAATCTAATGCTAAATAACTCAACATTTAGTCTTTTTAAAGATTCCAATTTTAAAAGGTGTTCTGCCTGTAAACAATTAGAACATTTGCAGGCAAAGAGATTTTTCCCCTAGTAGGTAACACTTTGAAGAACAGAAATGATTATCCATATCCATATATGACATATCTAAATATGTCATATATAAGAGTAGAGCTATACTTTATCATCAGTAGGGGGAAGAAGTTCAATATGCATGGGTGAAAAGGATTATACCAATTGAATTCTTCTTCTGGTCAAAGAAAATAACAATTTGGCATTTTTAGAAGATGCATTAAAGAGTTGTCTTCTTGGAAAGCTGAACTGAAATTCAGGAGTAGATTGCCTGGTGTAAAACATCCATTTCTTTGTAAACCACATCTCTTGCACTAAATATTTCCTTTTAGGAGACCCCGGCCAGCTGCCATATGGTGCTCAACTGGTTGGTCTTGGAGTAGAGGGTAAACCAGGACCATTTGGTAAGAATTTTTTTCTAGTTGTTTTGTGATTGTTTTCCAGAGTTCTAAATTATCTTTGATGGATCTCCTGCCCTTGATATAAATTTCATTTCAGAGACCTGAATCAACTTATGGTTTAATGCTTTCAATGTGGCATGGTGGGACATGGCAACTTCCTTTTCTATGCTAGTAAAATTGATTAGTACAGGAGTGATCAGGGCACATCCAGCATCTCCCCCTAGAATCACTTCATTTTCTTTTCTTCTTTTTTTCTATGTTCTAAAATTAAATAAGGGAATGGGAACAGCAGGTTTTAGGAAGCAAACTGCTCCTTAAATTCCTCCAAAACACATGAAAGGAGTATCCAGATTACAACCTGAAACAGGGTTTGTTTGTTTTTTTAAGGACACCCTTCCCTTAAATATGATTAATTTGTCCCCTAGGCTCCTTTTCTCACCTGCTGCATTAAAAAGCAAGAAAAAAATAGCATATGGTTTCCTGTAATGGCCCCAAAAGTTGGGAGACTGTGTTGCAGCCCCCTCCCTCCAGGATCAGGCCATATGATTATTCTTTGCCAATATGGGCTTTGGAAGGAAAACGCTCCGCTTCCTACTTAGTAGAGAGATAATGCTGCAGGCCAGGTCCACTATGTTGCAAGAAACCTCTGTAGATATGACACCAACCTCAACATCCCTGGATTACATCTGGAGAGTCCTGTGTAATATGAAAATTTCTTGTATCTGTGGAACTAAAAATTCACTTTCCTGCTTTTTTATTTCTTTCATCCAGATGGGCCACAAGTAGGATATGAATCCCAGCCTGCCCAGGTGATAGGGTTGGATGGTAAGAAATTGAATCTTTACAAGTTAGGATGGAAATATGAATTAAGCAATATCTTGAAAAGGCAAAAGTATTCATTATTCATGTCTTCCCGAGAATCTCAAAGTGTGAGTGATCAAGTTAGAAAACACTTATGATTGACATAATGAAGAATTACCAATTTTACTGTTCCTCTGTTTCCTCCTTTTTTCCTTTCATATCCCAGAGCAACATTCTCAAATTTCTGAGGAGCTCTTAGGCTAGCCTGTTAAAACAAGTACAGAAAGAGAGATTATTAAATGAATGATGTGTTGTTCTAAGATATGGTTCAATTATGTTTTCTTGAATAAACTGCAATCACCTAAAGTTACATGATACATGCTATAAATCTTGATTTGCAAACCAAAGTGGTTGAGTATATTAAGCCAGGGGGAATCCCTAGCTGACAGAATGTAACTTCTGGTTGCAGATGTACAACTTTTGACATCCCCTTTGTTAAAATACAATTTAAATAGCAAAATTTTTAGGCTTAATGTGCCTATTTTGTCTCAAAAGAAATAAACTTTCCCACCCAATAGAACTATAAACTGTCATTTCCCCATTCCACTCCAATGCAGATCTTGAAAATTAGAAATAAACAGACGCATACTTGACTATCTACATAAAGCTTCTACTCTGCACACAGTTGTGTCATATCTTTAGATAACTAGTTGCTAGTGACAGCACAACTAAACCATTCAAAAAGGACAGCCTGCTCAGTGCTCCTTAAGTGTTGTATTAGTTATGGAAATATATTGTACTGGATATGGATAAAGAATAGTTCTCAGATTGCCAGCAAAGTATTCCAGGAGACTGAAATATACTTTCATTGATTTTCAATGATCCTATTTTAAATGGATAACATACAGGTTTTATATAGGTGATTGAAGGTCATTATCGGTAAGCAGCAGGGGTGGGATTCTATCAGATCGGCCCCGTTCAGGTGAACCAGTAGCTTTAAGGTTCAGCTGGGAGAGAACCGGTTCTCCAACAATCAGCTGTTGGGCCCACCTGCCCGCATTGGCTCTAGTCCATGCTTTATTTCTGGGTTTTCCAGCTCAGTTGCTTTGCACAGCAAAGCGGATTGCCATGTGTCAGCTGTTTTACACACAGCAGAGGGTGAGTTGCAAATGTTGCATGCATGCGCAAAGCACACGCTCACTAAACCAATTGTTACACTGATTGAATCCCACCCCTGATAAGCAGTGGTCAACAATACTACCTAGATTCCCATCCCAACCATCCAAATTTACGGGTAGAAGCATAGTGACAGGGCATTTGATGTGATTTTCTATGTTTCACATTTTCCCCTTTCCCTTTCTGTTTCTCCATCCTTTGCAGGCAACGGAAATGGACTAGGATATTTGAACCGTAGAGACCTTCAAGCTAATGGACTGGGAGCAGGTAAGGTTTACTCCACCTCCAGAAAAGACTCTTACATCTTTATCCTACTGCTAGTTATGTAATTAGCATTAGAGTGTTCTGACACTCCTAATTATAATCTTTTCCCTTTGTCACATAATAGTAGCTTTATTCATCCTAGCCCATGATTTAAGCAGTCTTATGCTGATTTTAACACTAACTCTGCTAAAGCCAACACAGAATTATGATGGGCAATGGGCCTTTTCTGCACTACCCAGGCCCTTTTAAATGGGTGTATTTATTTGACCAGAACAGCTTTGATCAATGGATCCTGGAAAAGTCCCTGTATTTTAGGTGAGATGCTATTAACTATTCATCAGCCAGTCAGCAAATATCCTCGCTACTATCAATAAGGACATTTCTGTAGCCAATCAGAATGCTAATAAGAACCAAAATAGCACATCAGTACCTCATCAGGGCATCAATATAAAAAGAGCATTGGCTGAGCTAAGTTAAGAAGCCGTGGTGGTGCAATAGATAGAATGCAGTACTGAGGCTAATTCTGCAGACTCCTGGCTGCCTGCAGATTGGCAGTTTGAGTCTCACCAGCTCAAGGTTGGCTCAGCCTCACATCCTTCTTAGGCTGGTAAAAAGAAGATCATTTTTTAGGGGCAATATCCTGACTCTGTAAACCACTTAGAGAGGTCTGTAAAACATTGTGAAGCAGTATATATAAGTCTAAGTGTTTTTGTTTTTGCTATCAGCAGGGAGGAAAGCTTCATAATACTATCAAAGATTATCTTGTATTTTCATTGTGTTTAAATTTTGCCTCTTCTTTTGTCTGGCAGCTGCGTATGGCCCCCTTGCTGCAGGGCAAGCGCCAGGAGGATATGGCAGTCTGCTAGGCCCTGGACAGCCACTAGGAGGATATCGTAAGTGGCACCAAAAGTCTGTTTTCCCATCTTTTTTACTTGTTTGCTAATAATAATGTACTTGGCATGTCATTGGGAGATCTATATGGCCAGAATATTGAATCTTTTTTACATCTTGTGTTATCCTGAATATGGGCCAGGCATCTCTGCGGACTTCCTAGGCATTTTTGGAAGGCAAATCCAGAAAGAACAGCTTTCTGAAGGCAACTTCCCTGAAAGTTTTCTTTCGACTATGCTGCCTTCCGAAGATGATATGATTCCAACTTACAAACAGTTTTAGAAAGTTTGAATTGCTATATATATTCTTTTTTCCCTTTAAGATATTATTTTTAACCAAACAAAAATATCATTTCAAGAATCATAGTTACTTAACTCTCCCTGACTACAGCAAAACAACCACCTTAAATCAGAAAAGAATAGGATGCAATCACTCACTTAACAACTGTAGCAAGATTGGTTGTAAAATGGAGCAAAACTCATTTAAAACTGTTTTGCTTAGTGATGGAAATTTTGGGCTCAATTGTGGTCATAAGTCAAGGGCTACCTGTGTAACAGGATATCTAAGATATTTCTAAATAGCACTGTTTCCATTCTGCATTCCTACCAAATTTCTTTGAAATTTCCTGTTCAAATTGTCTTCATAAATTCAGAGTTTGAAATACATGAGCCAATCAGGATCCTGCCCCAATTTACTATGGGTCCTAGAACTTCCTATACCATTTCTATTGCAGTGAAAATCATATTGAATTGAAGAGAAAATAGCACATTAGCTATTTCCCTCAGCATCTGTTTCTACGGGTGCACATTGCTAGAGATACATCTGTTGGGAAGGAAATAATGCCTGCTGATAGGCAGCATGAACAGATCACTGAAGTTTGCCTATGGGACAGAAGAAAGACCAGCCTGCAGCAATAAAATCCTTCACCATTCCATAAAAAAGAGAAAGAAAAGGAAAAAAATGCTAGTATAGCCTCATATCCCCATTCAATACTTCCAGGACATGTTTATGCTATGATTGGATGGACGTTGAGAAAGTATAATTAAGTTATCTGGAATCATCTTTTGGAGTGCTACAGTTTTATTTATTTTGATTTGTCAATCACTTACAAGATAATAGGTATAGGTATATACATAGGTATATACATAGTTATGAATACATGAAATGGGTACATATAAGAAAAATAAAAGAAACAATAGGACAGGGACAGTCACAGGCACATTGATGCACTTATGCACGCCCCCTGCAGACCTCTTAGGAAAGGGTGAGATCAATTAGTAGACAGTCTAAGGTTAAATTTTTGGGTTTGGGGAAGAAAGCACAGAGTCAGGGAGAGTATTCCAGACATTGACCACTCTTGTTGTTGGAATCGTATTTCCAGCAATCAAGTTTGGTGAGGTTAACCATGAGTTTGTATCTACCTGTGTGCTCTTGTGTTTGCTATGGTTGAAGCTGAAGTATTCATTGGGCAGGTAAGTCATTGCAATGTATGATTTTATACACTATATTATAGATCAGACGAAGACAGCATAATTCAAGGTTTTCTAGGTCTAGAATTCCAAGTCTGGTGACATAAGGTATTCTGCAATGAAGTAGAGGAGTGACAGAACTCTTCTTGTGAAATATTTCTGGTCTTTCTCAACTGTGCTAAATATCAAATATGTAATGTGGGTTCCAGACTGGTTGAGCTGTATTCAAGTATTGGTCTAGCAAATGTTTTGTATGCTCTAGTTAATAGTGTGATATTACCAGAGAAAAAGCTACATAAGATTAGGTTAACAACTCTTAATGCCTTTTTAGCTATGTAGTTACAGTGGGCTCTAGCACTTAGATCAATAGAGATGAGTACTCCAAGATCCTTTACAGAGCTTGGATCATCAACAAGGTCTTTGACTATTCAGCTTGTATTTTATTGTTTGATTTTTTTTGTGCCAATATGTAAGACAGAGCATTTATTTGTTGAGATTTGAAATTGCCATTTGTTTGACCATTCTGAATACAGTCAAGATCTTTTTGAAGGGTCGGTATTGTCTGTGTATGAATGCCTTACATCATCAACGAAGAGAATGCAGTTGCTCTTAATATGATCACAGAGGTCATTTATGTAAAGTATGAAGAAAGTTGGTCCTAGAACACTGCCTTGGGAACACCACTATTGACAGGTACAGAATTTGATAGGACATTCCCCAATTTTGACCATTTTTATCTGTTTGACAGGAATGCTTCTATACAGTTATGCAGTTGTCCAGAGATACCATAACATTTTAGTTGTAGGAGTAATTTGTCATGTACCACTGAATCAAGGGTTTTACAGGAGTCTATGTAGATTGTGTCTATTGTTTGCCTGATCGAGTTGTGTAGTCCATATGTTTTTGCAGTGTAAGAGTTGCAGATTACAGGATAGTTTTTTTCGAAACCAAATTGTTTATTAGAGAGTAGATTGTTTGTCTCTAAGTGGAGGATAATGGATTGGTTAATAATTGATTCCGTGAGTTTAGAGGTGACGACAGCATAAAGAGATTGGTCTATAATTTTCAACTAGGCTGGGGTCTCCCTTTTTGAAGATGGGGCTTGTGACCATAGGTTGCTTGTGGCTTGTGACCATAGGTTAGGCAAGGAGCTAGTCCTGAAAAGATTTTTCAAAGATTATACTTAGAGGTTCTGTTATGGCAGTGGATAGCTTTTTAAGGAGTAGGCACATATTCTGTCTGGTCAAATAGATAGAGATGGTTTTAGATTGCGCAGTGCTTTTTCAACATTGTCTTCTGTAAATCGAAATGTATTAGATCATTGTAGTTGTCTGTGGTTCGAGTAGGAAAATACTGGGTATGATCCATTGCTGTTTACAAGCTGAGCCAAAGAATGTGTTAAAGAGGTTGGCTTTAATGACATCATCATTGCAGTCTTTCCCATTAGCTCCTTTCAGGGGTGGGATGGACTTTGAGTCTTTCAGTTTGTTGTTTACAAATTGTAGAAGCGCGGGTGGAATTGATGGCATAGAAGGTTTTCCTCTTGTTTCATGTGATCATTGGTGCATTCAGTTTTCATCTGGTGGCATAAATTTTTGTATCGGCCTTTTGAAGTTGGCAATGTGACCAGATTTGTTTTTCCGCCAAAGTGATTTCTTTTGGATTGAAGCTTCTTATTGTTATTAGATAATTTGTTTTTTCTAGTTTTGGGAGTTGTTCTTGGTACATATAGTTTGATGACTCTTTTGACTTCAAGTAAAAATATGTTGTCAAGGTCTTCAACAGTATTGCATCCAGTGAATAGAGATTGCCAATCAAGGGATGAGAGATCGTTGTCTAAAAGATCATAGTTGCCTTTTCTGAAGTTATAATTGGGGATCCCGTCATTATGATGATTTTTGTGTGGACGTAGGTTGAGAGAAAAGTCAATCATGTTGTGGTCACTGTTGGAAAGGGGTTCTTTAGCACACAGATATGAAACAGTTCACTAAACAGTTACTAAAAGAGTTACTAAATAGTAAACTTATTGCTTAGAATTATATAAAGAAATATTGTCAATCAAGAATATGATGTTAACATTTTTGATATATTTTTTTCTTTTCGTTTAGGAGGAAAGGAATCAAAGTATGGAATGAATGGATACCTGGGAAATGGCTATAGAGGTGAGATTTAAGGTGAAATTTGTATATTTCCTGTTACGTTGATTTTCATTTCACCTTCATACCAGTGGTGGGATTCAAAAAAATTTTCTACCGGTTTGTGGGCGTGGCTTGGAGGGTGTGGCAGGGGAAGGATACTGTAAAATCTCCAGTCAGATGTGGTATTTGCTGGTTCTATGAACTACTCAAAATTTCCGCTATCAGTTTTACAGAACTAGTCAGAACCTGCTGAATACCATCTCTACTTCATACCCACCATCAGCCAAAACATGCATTCTGTCCTCATTTCTAGGCATTTATGTCAAATTAAAAGTTCCACACAATCATCAATAGTTATATTTAAATATTTGCTAGATTCCCAAGTCATAATGTGGTTTGTTTATTTATCTTGTGGGTGAACCCAGCTATTATGAATTGCAAAACATGTTAACCCTTGTCACTGTCTTTCTGGAAGGCTTTGGGATTTCAGTTTATATGAAAAGTATTAGGGATTGCTAACAGAAATTAGTTGTGTATTTTGTTATGTATTTCAGTATCATTTGAAGAAAATAGTGACAAAATATTATTACCTGTTTAAAACAATATTTTTGTTTTTGACTATTTTAATTTGTTTAAAAAAACTGTCCTGAGTTATGGGAATTTATGCAAGGAAGGTGAATAACTTTGAATGTTGGGAAAATGGCATCTTAGCTAATTATGTGGGAAATAGGACAGACATTTCCAAAATCATCTCATGATGTTCCACAATCAGTCTCTGTAAATGGCAATGCTAGAAAATAAAATAATAGCTGTCTTTGTCTTCACTTTTCTCTAGGTCGTTGCTCTTCTGGAAAATGCTGAAAGACAATACTGCTCTGCAGAACTTCCTACAGCAAGATCGGACATCTCGGCAATCTTTGGTGCTAAGTTTAAAGACCAACAATTGCGTTTCCAATATAAAGTGTTTCATTTTTTTAAAAAAGAGTGAAAAACATTGCATGTTAGTTTTTAAAGCTTTGGTCAACAATATTTTCCAAGGAATAATATGATGTTTGTGACCATATTACACAAAGAGTTTGAGAAGCTAGAAACTGCTTCCCCTCCACCCCACCCCAAGATATACCCTGTGAATTCCACAGATTAGGAGACAGTCTAGAGATGTTTTTCATCTAATTACGTGTCTGGAGGCCCAGACACCAATGTCTTTTTGCATAAGAATAAATCCACCATTCTCAATGTCTTGCATACTTGTGGTGTCCTTCTTCACAAAAACAAGCTTGTGTATATTTGTGTTTATTTTTCAAAACTCCCACTGAATATCTTCCATTGCTGTGGTTTCCATAAACTAAGTATATTATGCACAGTGGTGGAATTCAGAAAGTTTTACAATGGGCATGGTTCAGTGGCATGACCTGGTGGGCATGTTTTGCATGCATGCAAATGCACACTTTGCACAGGCATAAAGGCATTCCAACTCACCTCCTGCAAGCCTGCACTCTCCCCATCGCTTCAGCAGCTGCTGCACAGCACAGCAGCTACGCTTCAAAAGCAGAGGATAAAGGTAAGTATGGGAGCCCGGGCAAGCAGATGGGCCCAACAGCAGAGCGGTGGAAAGAACAGGTTCAGTCTCCGCTACTCATCTCCGCTATCAGCTCAGCAGAACTGGGCTGAACCAGTACAATACCACCACTGATTATGCAGCAAACTAAAAGTTTACTGCTTAGTTTCTTCAACATTTTCTGGATTCTAGATAAATGTATTATATTATTTCTCAACAAGGTATTCTTATCCTTTCCTCATGCAAAAATGGATACTATGGTATTTAGTAATCGATTTTAAAAATAAGTTGAAAATATGGATGAATGTTGGCATCTTCAGTTCAATTATTGGATGATAAATCGTTATCATTTCTAACAATAAGGATACATATTATTTGCTTACACTAAAGGATAAATATTTATATAAATATCTATCGCCTCCTTTTAACGACCTGGGTATAACGACTCCTTTTAACAACTTGGGTACCTGGAGTCTGGGCAACTGAATGGAGCTAGCAAAGTGTTGTAATGGCTGGATGCCCTTTCTGTCACCAATGCATAACTACCTCAATTCCAACAACAACTGGCCTTAAATGCAAGCTACTCAGTGCAAGAAGCTTTGTAAATAAAATACCTGAATTTCTCCTCTTACTAAATACAGCTAAATTCAACATTGTATGTATCTGTGAAACATGGCTGAATGCATCTCTCCCTGACTCCATAACCACAGTAAGAGACTATCATGTTTACCGATCAGATCACGATATCTATAGAGGAGGTGGTGTTGCTATCTTCTATAAAAAGTCCTTACATCTAAAAAACATCCAAAGTAACCCAAGAGCTTGCTCTTCCTGAGACCATCGTCTGCGAACTGTTCTTAAATATCACATTTTGATTCTTACTGTTACAGAGCCCCTGATTATGACATCGAACATGTAAACAAGTTAAATTCACGCTACTAAACATGGGCAACATCCCGCCCACATGCTTTTATCTCTCTTGCGTGACCTCAATCTACCCCATATTAATTGGATCTAAATGAAGTAAACTGAACCCCACATGCAACCTTCTACAATGCTGTTACAATCTGGGACTGGGAACACTAGTAACCACAATACTAGGCTTAACAACTGCCTCAATCTCATCTTCTGCAATAGTTGGAATTCAATTTACGGAATAACAAATGAAAAAACCCTTTTCCAACAGTGACCACAACATGATTGATTTTCTCTCAACATACGTCCACACAAAAATCATCATAATGAGGGGATCCCAATTATAACTTCAAAAAAGGCAACTATGATCTTATAGACAATGATTTCTCATCTCTTGATTGGCAAATTTCTGTTCACTGGATGCATACTATTGAAGACCATTACAACATACTTCTACTTGAAGTCAAAAGAGTCATCAAACTATATGTACCAATAACAACTCCCAAAACTAGAAAAACAAATTACTATAACAATAAGGAAGCTTCAATCCAAAAAGAAATCACTTTGGCGGAAAAACAAATCTGGTCACATTTGCCAACTTCAAAAGCGATACAAAAATTTATGCCACCAGATGAAAACTGAATGCACCAATGATCACATGAAACAAGAGGAAAACCTTCTATGCATCAATTCCCGCGCTTTCTACAATTTTGTAAACAACAAACTGAAAGACTCAAAGTCCATCCACCCCTGAAAGGAGCTAATGGGAAAGACTGCAATGATGATGTCATTAAAGCCAACCTCTTTAACACATTTCTTTGGCTCAGCTTGTAAACAGCAATGGATCATACCCAGTATTTCCTACTCGAACCACAGACAACTACAATGATCTAATACATATCGATTTTACAGAAGACAATGTTGAAAAAGCACTGCGCAATCTAAAACCATCTCTATCTATTGGATCAGATGGAATATATGCCTATTTCTTTAAAAAGCTATCCACTGCCATAACAGAACTTCTAAGTATAATCTTGAAAAATATTTCAGGACTAGCTCCTTGCCTAACCTATGGTCACAAGCCACAAACAACCTATGGTCACAAGCCCCATCTTCAAAAGGGAGACCCCAGCCAGTTGAAAATTACAGACCAATCTCTTTAATGCTGCGTCACCTGTAAACTCACGGAATCAATTATTAACCAATCCATTATCCTCCACTTAGAGCAAACAACCTACTCTCTAATAAACAATTTGGTTTCACACAAAAATTCTATCCTGTAATCTGCAACTCTTACACTGCGGAAACATATGGACCTACACAACTCGATCAGGGAAAAGCAATAGACACAATTTACATAGCCTTCTGTAAATCCTGGATAGAAGCATTCTGTCAAACAGATAACAATGGTCAAATTGGGAGCATCCTATCAAATTCTATGCCTGTCAACAGTGGTGTGCCCCAAGAGTGTTCTAGGACCAACTCTTTTCATACTCTACATAAATGACCTCTGTGATCATGTTAAGACAACTGCATTCTGTTCGTTGATGATGTAAAGCTATTCAACACCACCGACAATTCTGCTACCCTTCAAAAAGACCTCGATTACATATCAGAATGGTCACATTCAGAATGACAACCTCAAATCTCAACAAATAAATGTCTTACATATTGGGGAAAAAAATCAAGAAAAAAAATACAGTTGAATAATCAAGCCTTGTTGATGATAAAAACTCTGTCAAGGACCTTGGAGTACTCATTTCTGATGATCTAAGTGCTTGAGCCCCTGTAACTTATAACCAAAAAGGCACTAAGAGTTGTTAACTAATCCTATGTAGCTTTTCTCTGGTAATATCACACTACTAACTAGAGCACACAAAACATTTGCTAGACCAATACTTGAATACAGCTCATCAGTCTAGAACCTGCATTACATATCTGATATTAGCACAGTTGAGAAAGACCAGAAATATTTCACAAGAAGAGTTCTGCACTCCTCTACTCACTGCAGAAACCTTATGTCACCAGACTTGGAATTCTAGACCTAGAAAACCCAGAACTACTACACCTTCAGTCGATCTAAGTATAGTACATAAAATTATATATTGCAATATCCTGCCTGTCAATGAATACTTCAGTTTTAACCACAACAATACAAGAGCACACAATAGATACAAACTCTCATCGTTAACCCACACCAAACTTGATTGCAGGAAATACGACTTCAACAACACAGTGGTCAATGTCTGGAATATCTCTCCTGACTCTGTGCTTTCTTCCCCAAACCCCAAAAACTTTAACTGATTGTCTACTATTGACCTCACACCTTTCCAAGAGGCTGTAGGCATGCAAAAGTGCACCAACGTGCCTCACCCTCCTTGTTCTAGCCTATTGTTTCTTTTTATTTTTCTTATATGTATCCATTTCATGTATTTATAACTATGTTTATACTTATACCTGTTATAATTGCTTGACAAAATAAAAGAAATAAAAATAAATATATTCTCAGTGTCCCGAGAGAGAGAAATATCTGCCTCTATCTAGGATCGGACTCACAATCTCCTGATTATGAGGTGAGAGCTTCACCTCTAGGCCACTGCACCACTCCAAATATATAAATATTTTATAAATATATAAATGTATCTATTGCCATCATAATTTGGACTATTAGCATTTTCAACTTTAGAGATACTTAAATGATTAGAAGAGATGATTAAATTTTATAAGCTCATAATTAGTCTTTATACATACTGTTTATTAATTAATCATTTTGATACGCACATTTTAAAAGGAATTGCATACTCCTACTTTATTTAAACAATAGGAAACTGTCTTTGTATCAAAATTGTCAATACGGTAGATCTCAATTTACAAAATATTTAGAATTCTTTATAGAATTCTTTATCGGCCAAGTGTGATTGGACACACAAGGAATTTGTCTTGGTGCAAATGCTCTCAGCGTAAATAAAAGAAAACATACATTCATCAAGAGTCAAGAATAATAAGGTACAACACTTAATAATAGTCATAGGGTACAATAAGCAATCAAATCAAATCATGCTAGGAAACGTCAATATAAATCATAAGGATACAAGTGACATAGTTACAGTCATTTAGTCACAAGTGGGAGGGGGTGAGTGATAAGGAGTGATGAGAAGATTAATTGTAATTGTGCTGTCCAGCCAGTTATAGTTAATGGGAATTGGTATAGTTAGTTACAGAAAACCACTACATTTTCCAAAATTCACCTTTTGCTATTTGAAGCATGGCAACTTCTTCCACTATGATAGATGTCTCTGATGTACCAGAGGACTCGAACCCTCCACCCACCCTTGATGTAGCCATGGAGCTTGGTTCCCAAAACCCAGAATTGATGGTCCACAATTATGAAGAGGCAACGGGACCTCAGGAAGCCTACAACTTCAGAATAGCAAACTTACCAAACCCATGGAAGCACACTTGAGGGAGGATTGGGAGATGCAATATTGCTGCTACGCAGAGTCATGGTTGGAGCTAGAGGAGATCTGCGAACCTCCCAAATACAAGTTGTCCCTCTAGAGAATCTGCATATTGCTGGATGCTCTAGATGCCCTTCTTGCACAGTGGAGAAACAGCGAAGATAAACTCAAGTCCATCCAGTCAAGACTGGGTGACCCAAAACTCCAAGCACATGTCCAATGCTTCGAGGAGTTTCATAAGGAACATGAAGACTGTGTTACAAAAGGCAAAAATGCCCTCCAGGCAGTGCTCAATAACACGCTATGGCTGGAAGAAGTGTCAAGGGAGCGGGGCACACCCAACATAGCTTCTCGATCGCATGTGTCTTCCTCCCACTATTCTAAGAAAGCCTCCTCCCTCCATCCCAAACTGGCTAGATTGAAAGCAGGTTCCAGTGTCTCATGCCAATTCTCTGCTGCTGGGTCTCACCATCCCTCCAGAGCATCCTCCTGTCCTCCTGCGTTGCATCTAAGGCCTCCAAAGCAGCAAGTTATGTGGACCGAGGTGTAGAAGCTGAGATAGAAGCAGAGGTAGCAGAGGCAGATTTACGTATCACAATGGAGGTGACATGGCAGAAGGCAGAAATGGCCAACCAAATGCAGAAATAGCCAACCAACAGGCAGAAATGGCCAAAGCTCAGGCCAACCAACAGGCAGAAATAGTCAAACAACAGGCCCAAATGGAGTTGCTCGACAGCAGCAAAAACAGCATGGGCTGCAGTATTGCGGAAGGTGGCTGACAATGCCTCCTTCAACTTCTACCTCGAAGACTTGGGAGAAGACAGCCCAGATACACGGGTCAAGGCTTACGTGGATGAGCAGCACTCACTATGAAACAAGCAGGTGGAACCGGCACAGTTAGTTGACAGTCTCCTAGAACCAAAGGATCGAAGGAGAGAATCTCAGCCACAGACTTTGCACACCAGCCACAAAACTGATGTTGTACGGCCTAAAGTCCGAGATTCTCTTCCCAGAATCAGCAAACCTACCCCAATGTCTCATGGCCTGCTGGACAAGCAACTTAGCCCACCAATGATCACAATGACTTCTCAACAAGTAGACATGCAACCAACCACAATTGCCACACTCAGCCCACAGCAAAAGAGTTCTTGCCACAACCACAAGAACTCTAATGCACAGTGCAGAACCTATGCCCGACTTCAAGAGGTACTACCTGCATATGTGGTGATGGATAACAACTTCCTCATAAAGTACTCTGAGGAGAACCACGTACTGTCCACAACACATACCCTCAAATCAGAACACTATGCATCATACCAAGAGATGACCTGCCCTCACAGAGAAGTAACAGAGAACCGTCACTAAGATGGAGAAAGTTGGACTTAGCAGCTAGCGCTGTGTACAAATTCAACAACAAGCCAGGCAGAGAATACCTACTGTGGAAGAACATTTTCACAAGTACCATTCAACCCGAATGGCTACTTCCCAGTGAAGAACTTAAATTTCTGTTAGCATGGCTAGGACCATGGTCTAGTTACATGGTGAAAAACATTTACACAGGCATACTCAACAACCCAGGCACCACTCTAAAATGAGCGTGGGATGCTTTGGGCCAAAAATATGATGATGACACATTGATACTCACTTCTAGAATGACTTGACCATTTCCATGTATTGCCATCCACGAAACCCAAACACTGGAGGATTTTTCCAACATCCTTACGGAGCTGCAAACAGCCAAAGAATATTCTGACTTACCAGGACTGGCTTGTCTTGATCTCTTCATAATGCAAGAAGCAATCATTACCAAACTCCCAAAAGAAATATTGGAACAAAGGATTGTTTTGTCTGATGCCTTTCTGGCTGCAAACCGCAAAAGAGAACCACCTTTTGCCCTTCTCCAAGAATGTGTTGTTTGGCAAACAGAGTCCCGCAACAGCTTGAGAAACCTCTGCCTCAGACGCAGATTCCTCCCAACTAACAGAGAACACAACCAAACTCTACACCTCTCAAGAATATACTGCAAATCACTAGAGATCACAACCACACAACAACACATGAAACAGGGGTCACAACCTCCTCCATAAAGAGTTCGGGAGAGGATTCATCAGAAACAACCCAATTTAAGCCTCCAACTCCAAAGAGAGGCCAGTTTTGCTCATTGCACAACTGTTGAAACTCCCTGAACAGGTGCCAGGGGTTTGCAGCAAAATCCCTGACCCAAAGGAAACATTTGATAAGGGAACCCCAATTTTGCTATAAGTGTTGCGAATCCAAACACCCAGCCAAAGACTGCACAGCCAAGGTGCAATGTCATCTATGCAACAGCAATGAGTACCCAGCCGCTCTGCATCCAGACTCAGAGCTACCACAGCAGACAACACATAACCCTCCTCAAGCCAAGGAGCCTCAATGTGCTACAGAAGCACGTCCGGAGCCAGTGGTGAATGTCAATTGCACTGTGGTGCATGATAATACACCATCCCCTCGCTCGTGTCATCAGATCTGCTTAGCCAACATTTACCCCGAGGGACGCCCAGAAGAAGCAGTGAAGATGTATGTAATACTGGATCCTCAGAGATCGCTCATTGGCCAGGTCTGCATTCTTCGACCTTTTTGATGTTCAGAAGAAAGAGGTGCACTTCACAATATCAATATGCACTGCACCACAAAGCATGGTGGGGAAGAGAGCTACTGGACTCTGCATAGAGTCATTAGATGGCAGTTCCTGATTCCCACTGCCACCTGTGTTAGAATGGGATGGGATACCAGACAACTGCAGCAAGATTGCAAGCAGCATACCTCACCTGCAGCATGTGGCTTGTCACATTCTTGCTTTAGATCCTGAAGCCAAGATTTTGCTCTTGTTAGGAGTAGATGCCCCTGATGCTTTAGCTTACATTCAAGTAGTCAGAGGCCCTAGAGGAACCCCCTTTGCCTTCAAGACAGAACTGGGATGGAGAATCTCAGGAATAGTCTATGTCGATCAGATGCAAGCCCCAGCCCAGGCAGATGCCTTCGCACCATCCATCCCGACAGCCTTCCAATGCTTTTTGGCACCATCAGAAACAAGAATACTGGTTCACCCTAAAAGGCCGCTGGCAACCAGCAGACCTAGACTAAGAAACACTAAACAGCCACCAGCGAGCAACAGACTTTCACTAAGTTGCTCTACATGGGCAGATGTCTTCGCAACATCCATTTCAACCACTTGTCAACACCCCTTAGAATTGTTGAGAGCAAGAGTACCTGTCTACCCTAAATGGCTGCCAGAAGTGACCATCAGACTTTCACAAAGGCGCTCTACACCAGACTGATCACCAACCTAGTGTTGCTGCAGAGAAAAGCTGAACTTGAAGATTGAACCTCAAGCTTTGCATGCTTTGCTTTGTTTGATAGTATATTACTATTTACCATTTCTCTTTGTTATATAGTTAACTGTTTCTCTTAGTTATATAGTTAACTGCTATTCAGTTAGTATTACTCTTTACTGTTTATCTTAGTTATACGGTTACTTGCTCTTTAGTTAGTAGTGGAATTTATAATTCCAGGTGGGGAGTGTGCTGTCTAGCTAGTTATAGTTAATGGGAATTGGTATAGTTAGTTAGTAATTGGGAGCTGTCCCCTTAAGTGAATGCATCATGGTAAATGTAATTAAGGTACCCTGAGAAATGTAGTTCATGTCATGTGGCCACATCTGTAACCCTGATTGGTCACTGAATTGACCCTTGGTGGGTTGGGGGAGGTTTCTTCACTCTTGCTTGGACACCAGCAGCATGCTGGTGCTTCATCCTTTGCTCCTTCATTATCGGGATGAGAGATAACCATCTTTTTATCCAGAAAGACAGATATGCAAAGAATTGGACATTGAGAAGAATCTCATCATAACTGTGAGTTATCTGTAGGATGCCTGACAAACCAATAAAAAGACTTTGTATGGATGCTTTGTGGACTTATCTATCTGCCTTTATACATTCAGTCAGTAATTATAGAGGACAGAGTAGTAATAGTAGGGCAGAATTTATAAATAGTTGGGCAGTGTTGAGGGAAGTATTTGTTTAACAGGGTGATGGCATTCGGGGAAAAACTGCCCTTGTGTCTAGTTGTTCTGCTGTGCATGCTCTATAGTGTTGTTTTGAGAGTAGGAGTTGAAACAGTTTATGTCAGGGATGTGAGGGAGTCTGTAAATATTTTCACAGCCCTCTTTTTGAGCCATGCAATATACAGGTCCACAATTGAAGGCAGGTTGGTAGTAATTGTTTTTCCTGAAGTCCTATTTATAAACATTTACAGAAACATTTCAAATGTATTTACCTCACTGCATCTGTACAGAACAGGAATAAGTAAATTATCATGGTAGAGATGAAATGCTTCATTAAAATAGGCTTTTCCAATGCTGTAAAATTTTTATAGTTTGGGAATAAGTCATTACACATGAAATTAGAGTTTAATACTTTCATACAATTATATTCTTTTGATAAATATACCTGTTATATGGCAATAGATGGCTAAAAATATATCTCATGCCTTTCTTATTGCTGAGACATCCTTCAAAACTGGAAAGGTACCTTTATACATACATTAGCATGCATGTGCACACACACTCACACACACTTATATTGTTTATATACCAACTCAGTTTACCACTAGGCAGCCATCCCACACAAAAAGAAACATTTTGCAGTCAATGGACAATTAACAAGTAAGATAATTTTGGAAAAAAACAATCTATAAAAATACAATTTTGAAGTGTAATAAATATCCATAGTGTGAGGTGGAAGCAGATAAAAAAACCACCAAAAGATTCGTTGATCCAAGGAAAACAAGGTTTTATTC
>BHFT01021589.1:0-27794 GCA_004320025.1 Laticauda laticaudata
ACTTTTAGAGCCTTGTAGATGGTGTCAGCAATTGAGTTGCAGAGAACGATGGTTGGAGGCTATCTAATTAAGAGTAGTTGTTATGATCTCGCAAGTGTGGACATCGACTTGACCCGAGCTAGATGGAAGTAGCAAGAGTCCAGATGAAGGCTGCAAGTAGGTCTGCACAGCCGGGCTGCTGGACTGAAAGTGAGACTCGCAGGTGATTTTCTCCCTCTTAATTGTATTTTTGGCATATAAAGAGTTTTTCCCCAATGTGTACCTTTTGCATCCTAGGCATGCTCCTAGACCATCTTAGTATCCGAGTATAGAGGTACCTACTTATACCGCACATGTTTACATTACTCCGATTTTTAAATGCTTTCTTTGACTGAGACTACATTCCGACTTTCTCAATTGATCTTTCTGATCAATGCTATATAAATAGGCCTAATTCGCTAATACTCGTTACGAGTTTCCTCGTGGTCGTCTTCCACTCCGTTCTTGATTTACTCCTCTCCAGTTGCCCTCTGGAGGCGGATAGCGAATTTGCTCGCGGATTCGCCAGTCAGGGATGCCTTAGCGGGCTGTAGCTAGGACATACTATCAAGATGTTCACCACAAACTTGTTAGAGAATGCAAGAACGGATGAAATGCTTACCTCCCACGATTTATGCCATGGCGGATAGCTAGAAATATGGACGCATTGACGATCTAACAATTTTTCACCTGCCTTAAAAAATATAACTGATTAATGAAGCTAAAAGTATCCTAAAACTCTTGTGACGATGTGATGAAAATGTCAGTCGAATGCTGGAAAATGCCTTGTTACAACCGGAATAGCAGAGGAAGCTAAATAACGGAGGCAGTTTCGTAGTCAGATACCTGAGTAAACATCACGATTACAACGTGTAATGGAGCAAAATAGTGTTTTTACTCGTTTTTTATCATCTTCTTTCCAAGCACATTTGAGGTGCCGTGTGACAGGTGGCTCAAAAAAGATTTAAAATACTTTTCATAGCATATAAGGTCTTTCTTGAGAAAAGCAGATTGTACGATTTGTTAAAAAAAAAGCCATTAATTTCTACTTTGCACAAATTTTCTAATCTTTGATTGCAAATTATCCTTCTCTAATTTAATCTCAAAATATCCCTAACTAAAACTTAAGTAAACAGAGATGATGCATGATTCTCTGCATCTTGTTATTATTTTAACATTATTATATATGGGCTTGTCATTCAGTTAGAAATATTGACCTTTGTAATTTTTTTGTTCATGTTACAGGGGGATACATAAAGATCTGGCCATCGGTTGACTTTTTTCCACAATTCAGATTCCAGAGGACTCAATCCATAAAGATAATACATACAGACTCTATCATGTTCGTTAATTAAAAGTGACTTAGGTTAGATACTCATCTTTTTTATTAGAAATATTAATATTTATAATATATTATATATTTGATTTTCAGAACAGAGACACAGAAATGTAAGAGAGATGTGTTGATTTGGAATGTAGTTAAAATTAAGGTCCTTTACATTTAAGCAAAAAATTAATCATATGTATTGGAAAACAATTGAATGATCATCTCCACATTTTTCTGTCAAGAAATGAAAAACCATTCAACCTTTCAACGAAATCTTCCCAATAATTGCCTTGCCAATATATCAAAAATTGAGAAATCGATAGAATTTACCATTCTGTACTTTGAATTTAATATACCAGAATATTTTTTTATTATTTCATCTAGTATTTCCACTTGGTATGGAAATTTGGACCTTAGATCCTTGTCTGCACTGTGTTAGCACATATTACAAAGTAATAGCAAGTTCGAGTATTTTGAAACAGTGTGTTTTCATCATATTTAAAGAGTGAGAGAGAAAAGGGAAGAGAGGGAGAAAACAAAGAAAGAATGAGAAGTGAAATAAGAGGAGTATATAGAGAGGGGAGAGAGAGAGAGAGAGAGAGAGAGGAGAGAGAGAAGAGAGAGAAGAGAGAGATCTCATCAATATTCCCGTTTAATTACTTTTTTTCAATTTTCATTATATCTTTTTATTCCAAATACACATCAATTGTTGCATGAACCTCTAATAAAATTCTTTGTGAGCCCCCCCCCCCCAATATCTCCCTGCCTCATGACAGATAGTTTTTTATAATTGGGAATTGGCTTCTTTTTCAGTGAAAAGTTTGAAATAAACCACACAGCACACGCAGGCAAGCTTGAACAAGCAGTGCTAATTGCTCTCTCAAGTGTTTTAGTGGTTAATAGACCCAAAAATGGATGGTTAAAGTACCAAATGTATTCAAGCCAGAATTTTTAGAGACAGGGATTTTTTCAAAATTCTATGGCCACACATTAACAAACATCTAAGACAAACAGTCAGCAAAGTTCCATGCCTCTTGAAGAAGCCACTAAGCCTCTCCTTATATAGTAAGCTAAAATTATTGGAGTTAATAAAATAGGCTTAAGCCACTTGAAAGGTGTCATAAAACTTGATATTTTTTGAAAATTATTGACTATTATTCTTAACTTCTAAAGGGGACAGATTAAGAAAAACTACCCACTGTATCAATGCAAAGTGGATCCATCTATTTCAGAATTGAAAACCATACCTCATCATAAATTGTGTGTTGGCATGGGTGAGCTCACATACTACAAGCTTAGTAATTTGAGTACAGCTAGTCCTTATTAACCAGTTGGCAAACTGTGTAAACTAAATATTATACATATTAAATGATTATTGTTATTCAATATCAATGTTAAATCTTTCTAGACAAAGTTGCTGATAATTCAGCTAGTCGGCAAATACCTCACAATTACACCCATTCAAATATCTCTCCTTCTTCATCAATTACTAAATAGAGGATAATAAAATATAGAATAGATGATCCACTACCCATATCCAAAAGTTAAAGAAAGGAGAGTCTTAAATTACTTCCTCATGTTCAGGCAATAAAAAAAAAAAAGAATTGCTGGTAACATTTTATGGCTTTCCCTAATATCTCAACACACATAGCAGTACATAGTCCTACTTCCAACTTAGGTTTTTCAAACAAATTATTTTTTTTTCCCAAAATTCTCCACTAAAAAGTACTCCCGCCAGCAAATCCCCATTCCAACATCCCAGAGAAAACTTAATCAGTTACTTGAAATGTCATCAAAGTCTTTTAAATTCTACTTCAAAGGGTTCGAGTCTTTCTCCCGGTTTTCAAAAGTAGCTCAGCCCAATCCTTCCAAGCAAAAATGAATAAATTCAAAAAGCACCCCAAACCTCCATGAATCAAACTTTTTTCTCCAACTGGCAACAATATAGCAAACCTTCTCTGATCCGAGCCTCCTTCTGCCTCTAGATTGCTACTTCCTTCTTCTCATCCTTTAGCCCCTTCACTTTCAGAACACTTTTCACCGTCCCTCTTCTTTGCTGCTTCTTCTCCAGGCTCTGATCTTGCTTATTGCTTCTCAACAATCTCTTCACCAATCAATAATCGAACACTCTGGCAAGATCTCCCACAAACCTCTTCTTTAGCTTCCACAGCTGTCACGTCTCCTCTCTTCCTTTCAATGGTGACAGTTTGGACCAATGGGATCGGCCAATTACAAAACCAGGCGTCTCTTGCTGGAATAGCCTCTGAAGGTTTTTTCTCTTCATTGCAGTGCAGGGGTTGCCCTCCCCTTCTCACTGTAGCCTGAGTCTCCCCGACCACCCGGCCAGTCTGTATGGGAACATGCACCCCGTGGGGTTGTGCAACAGCAGAAAGGATTTAGAAGGACCAGAGACAGGCTTCTACACCTCTGTTTCATCCTCACTTCATCACTGGAAGTCCAGGGCTTAGAATCTTTCATTTGGAAGGAGAATTGGTCGGGACATTCAAAGTTCCTAACCTGAATATATCTTCTCAGGGAAAATTAGCTCAGGCTTATAAAGTAAAATAAGACAGTTCTCTTCTCCACAAATACACTTTCCAGGAAAAATAAAACTGTCAGCTCAGCCATATTTAAGGTCAAGTGAAGAAATGTACCACGAGGTGAACATAGGGACAGTTCAGATCAGTGTATCTCAAACTCAGACTTCAACTTCCCCCAGCTTAGTGATGGAAGACTGTGTTGTAAACTGAAGACTACCTTTCAGAAACAAGCAATGAGATCCAGATTTGTTGGGATCAAGTTCAGTATTTTATTGTATTCTGCCTATTGAACAGGAATCTTCCCAGACTAGAGTCTTAGCCTGGGAATAGCGAAATGAAGTTCTATAGAGCTTAAGGGGGGGCAGCCATTTCTGGATCACTTGCGATTGTGCAAGGACTTGAGACAAATTCCATACTTGAGCCCCACTCCTCCCCCTGGCTTCAATAGGTATTTATTGCAGTCAATTATGCATCTGGATGAAACAAAGCAATTCTTCAAAACCTGCAGGTCTCTTTTTTTCCCCATTTTTTTTATTTCAATCTGCATATGCACAACAATACATTAAAAGTGTGGCATCAATATATCATACATTTTAGTATAGACAAAATTAATACCAATCATAACTCTCAATGTATATTTTTATTTTTTATTCTTATTTTTATTTTATTTTGTCAATTGCTTACAATATAATAGGTATAAGTATATACATAGTTATGAATACATGAAATGTGTACAAATAAGAAAAAATAAAGAAACAAAAGGACAGGGATGGTAGGTATGTTGGTGCGCTTATGCACTCCCCCTACAGACCTCTTAGGAAAGGTGTGAGGTCAATAGTAGACAGTCTAAGGTTAAAGTTTTTGGGGTCTGGGGAAAAAAAACAGAGTCAGATAGAGTCTTCCAGACATTGACCACTCTGTGGCTGAAGTCGTATTTCCTCCTATCAAGTTTGGTGCAGTTAACATTGAGTTTGTATCTATTGTGTGCTCTTTNATAAGGTATTCTGCAATGAATAGAGGAGTGGATAACAATTTTTGTGAAATATTTCTGGACTTTCTCAACTGTGCTAACATCAGATATGTAATGTGGGTTCCAGACTGATGAGCTATATTTGAGCATTGGTCTAGCAAATGTTTTGTATGCTCTAGTTAGTAGTATGGTATTACCAGAGAAAAAGCTACGTAGGTTTAGATTAACAATTCTTAATGCCTTTTTGTCTATGTAGTTACAGTGGGCTTTAGCAGTTAGATCATTAGAGATGAGTATTCCAAGGTCCTTTACAGAGCTTGGATCTTCAACAAGGTCTTGACTATTCAGCTTTTATTTTATTTTCTGATTTATTTTTTTTTTGCCAATATGTAAGACAGTGCATTTATTTGTACAGATTTGAAGTGGCCATTTGTTTGATCATTCTGATACATAGTCAAGATCTTTTTGAAGGGTAGCGGCATTGTCTGTGGTATTGAACAACATTAATTCATAATCCTTCAATGCTTATTTTCAACCTTTCAAAATTCTCTCCAAATGCCTACCACCATATCAGCCATTATTCAATTTCCTCCCTGCTTTTAGTTTATTTTTTAAAACAAAAAATTCTCCTTTGGCAAGCAGTGCGGTTCCAGGTTTCACATCTCAATACAAACATCACCATAGTTACCTGTTCATTATATTTGTTTAGTTTCATATTGCATCATCCTCATTATTGTTAAATATAAAGCTTATCTTATCCAATTCCAATTAATGTTATATTAATATTCTCATATCTTATTTTACCATGTTATCTAAAATTCTCATCTCATTTCTGTTATCATTTCTCATATTACTTTTTTTCTGTTACGTTTGTCATTTTATCAATCCTTATCTGTCCATATAATTGTCCCCTCTGATTAATAATTTGGGCTAACCACTTTCATTCTATCTTAATATCAAACTCCCTGTCTAGTATATAACGCAAATATATCTATATATATATCTATATATATATCTTTAGTTATTCGGGTTTTCTCCCACGTAAAATTGGAAGTATTTTGGCGATGTTTTGATGAAATCTCATTCATCATCTTCCGGCTTGTGTCTTCGGCTTTCTGCTTCTCAGAGTAATGTGAGCTTGCAGCTGTTTTTTCCTTTTAACTAACAGTGGGGGTGCAACTTCACTGGATGGGGGCTTGGCTGTGTTCTGATTGGCTGGGGGCATGTTCTCATTGGTTGGGAGCCTGGCTGTGTTCCGATTGGCTGGGTGTGTGTTCTGTTCAGGAGGGGGCTTCACTCTGGTGGTAGCATCTTGTGGGGCTCTCGTGGGTATTTTTAAAATTTTTTTGAAGAAATTAAAAAAGGAAAAAACAGCTGCAAGCTCACATTACTCTGAGAAGCACAAAGCTGAAGATCCTCTAGGTCTCCATTATGTCTTAGTGTGTTTTTGTGGATCAAGCTAGTGATTTTGTTTTTCTGGAAGCCGTTGGCTATCAATACTTTAGTCAGGGTGCATAGTTCAGTCTTTAGATGTGTCTTGTCTGCCAGGTGTTTGGTTCTGGTGATTAGTGTTTTGGCCACGGAATCTATCTGTGCTGGGTGGTGGTGGGATTGGGCGTTGAGATCATGGTTGTTGTGTGTTTTCTTCTGGTATACGGTGTGTCCCAGTGTGCCATCTGTTCTTTTGTAGATTAGTACATCTAGGCATCTTAGGATGGTAGTTGTTTGTTTATTTCATTCCATGGTGAAACTTGGATTTTTGGGGTGTTTGCTGTTTAGGTGTGTTTAGGGAAATTTTAGTTTTCTTTTCCATGGGGCCCAAATCACAAATTGTGTCATCGATGTATCTTAGCCATAGTTTGGGGTTTGTGGGTGGCAATTAGCCAGGGGCTTTTGGATTCGAATCCTATTCCATGAACAGGTTGCAATGGACGGGTGACAGTGGTGATCCCATAGGGGCTCCTTTCAATTGCGTTGTATCTTTGTCCTTTGTATATGAAATATTTTGGTTAGGCAGTATTCTGTTATGTTCATGAGGTGTTTAGCTGGTTGGTTATTTATTTTTATATTTCAAGAGTTCCCTTTTATTCAGGACAGGGGGAGAAAGTAAACGGACGCGGAACGGACGCGCAGTGTAGTAGCATGGACGGAGAAAGGATGAAAGTGGGGATGCAGCTCACAAAACTCAAAGCATTTGAAAAGAGAAAAAAACATTGCACGAGGGGAACCTTATCTCGGGATATTAAGGTGTCGAGAGGATGCCTAGAGGTTGCAGAAGGACACATAGTGGAAAACTACTATTGGCCTATAAAGAGGGGGACACCTCATCATGGATCTCATTTCAGTCCAACAGCCCTGCTGTGCAAGATCTCTGCAGCCTTCATCTGGCTCTTTGCTCTCCACAAACATCCAGTCATCCACATGGGGATCATACACACACCTTTTGGTAGCCACCATCGGTTCTGCAAACAGTTGCAAGCCTTTACAGGTCTCTTTCCAAACTCTACTCAGGGAAGAAAAGGAGGCGGCCAAAACTATCTGGGTCCGAAGATGATGGGGAGGGAGCAGAATTACGGACTGTACAACAAGCTGATGGTGGGCTGAGGAACAAAGACCCTCGTGCATTCCAGAACTTTCATGAGGAGCCTCCAGCCATGTTTTTGACGAAGTCTGTGCAGCCAGCTTTGAGACCAGGTTGACCAAGACAAAACAACAAACTTCCGGCCCAGCCTGGAACCTGGGCTCAAGGGTGGCACTCACTCTTGCACCACCTGGCCTCAGGGACCACCTCAGGAGGCATTGCAGATGGCTGTGAGGTGCCACACAACACCATCAGCATGTGGTCAAGAAGTGGTGCAGGCCTCATCGAAATACCTGGGAGGAGCTCCTACAGTGCCCCCTCCATGGAGAGCGCTGGTCAAGAAGATTGCAGGCAGTGGTATCAGATAGTCGGAACTTTCCCCAATCCGTTGGAGCCATAGATGGCAAGCACGTGGCCTGCAAAGGCTCCAGCCAAATCGCGGATCCCATTTATTTCAACTAAAGGCTTCTTCAGATCATCCTCTTCTCATTGGTCGATGCTCGACTACAAGTTCATGTATCGATGCTTCAGGCAATGGGCCAGCTTTCATATGCCCAGATGATACAATGCAGTGACCTCAAGGAGGGCTGGAGTGCAACTCATTCACAGGCTTCCAGACCCAGACCCCCTTGCCCAATGACACGCCAAGATGTGCCCTACTTCATCATGGGGGATGACGCCTTCTCCCTCAGAAACCTACCTCATGAAGCCTTACACTTCCAGGACTCCTCACCCGTGAAAAGAGACTGTCCAGGCGCAAGGCGGAGTGGTGGAGAACACCTTTGGCATTCCTGGCCAACAGGTTCCAGGTACTATCCCACCATGCAGCATCGCCCAAAGGGACCAGTGCAGGAGGCATCGTGGAAGCTTGCTGCATCATGCACAATCTCATACGCACCCATACCAGTCTTGCAGAACAGCTTGTGGACCTCGAACAAGGCATGGGACATGGAGCCTGGGGAATGGAATGGCAAGCGAAACTTGTAGCATGAGGATGTGCAAGGCCCAACAGATCCTGCACGTGAAGAATGAAGCAGCGCAACTGCTGGGAAACACTGGTTGAAACTCCCCAGGCGGAGCAGTGAGTGGCAAGACAGGATGTAGATGATTAATGGATTCTCTTCTTCAGCCTATGTCTCATACACACTGATGAGCATTGGGCTACTTTTATGTTGGGTGGGCCTACAATGAACATGGCATTAACTAAAGAGTTGTGTTTGTGTTGACATGTGTGGATGGATGATTAATTATGTATTGACTAATGAAGGCCATACGGTGTCGGGGCACCTGGGAGCGTGGACCATACAGTTCCACTATGCTTGCATGGAGGATTATCTTATCCCACAGCTATTAGCCATCCCAAAGGTATTTCCTGCCCATCCCACAGGCTATAGCCATCCAAAGCGTATCCTGCCCATCCCACAGGTATTATTATCCCATCCCAAAGGTATCCCTGCCCATCCCCACAGCTATTACCCATCCAAGATATTCCTTGCCATTCCACAGGTATCTGTAACCATCCCAAGGTAACCTGCCCATCCCATGGCTATCTTAAGCCCATCCCAACAAGCATGCAAAGGCTTTAAAACCATTCTTAAAGTTTCACCAAGACTTTATTGAAAAAAATAAATGAAGAAAAGTGTGTGAAGCAAAGATAATCTTTATTAAAAAACAAGCTGTAAAAGCAAAATGACCCAAGTCAAGGTGTCCATAATAAAGGTCAAACAGGTAGCACCCCAGTCTCCATTGCACTCCTCTTGTCACTCGAGGTGTGCCAGTCTCAGGGTGAAGGAGTCCAGGTGCTGTTGGAGTGGGCTGCACTGGAGCACATGGTCCGAAGCGCCACTGGGGGGCCCTGGCCCGACGAGGACAACGGGGATGGAGTGTGTTGAGGAAGTCTCAGACAGCTGTCTCAGCCCCCGTGATGCTTGACAATGCCCTTTCTCCAATGACAGATGTTACTGACGGCCGGCTTGGCTGTGGGGTGGACGGAAGAGCAGGTGTAGTGGGGCTGTCGGGTCTGAGCTGGGTTGAGGACTGGATGGTTGGCATCCGGTGGCATGGGTCGCTCCGGTGGGCATTGAGTGGCATCGGTGCATGGGTGGCATCGGGTGGCATCAGTGGAACCGGTGGCAAGCGGTGGCGGTCCATAATGAACCTGTGCCTGGACTGGCAAGGCTGCTGCCTGTGCTGCTGGATCTCCTGGTAGCCGTAGCTCTCTGGTAGGTGAGGGCCTTGTTGGAAAAGCCTTGGGAATGGTTAGTGACATCACCTGGGGTGGAGAAAAGCAGACCTGGACTGGGTGGAGCAGGTTTCATTCTTGGGGCTGGAGGGTTGTGAAAACAGATCGGTTGATCCTGTCCTCACCACCTGGTACTGGGGGTTTCCGCCATGTTCCAGGTCGGTTCACATAGGTGAGGATGGCTTGCCCGTTGGAGGATGAGAGCCGGGTTGTACCCAGCTTGGGAGAGGAATCTATGCTGCTCCTGATGGTGTCTCTTTTCTCCAGGAGGACCAGTGGGCTCTGCCCCTCCGTGTTCTGGCTTTCTTCCTTTCTGTGGAGTGGGAGGCTGGGGGTGGATGCGGGTGAACTGTGGTGGAGTTGGCCGTCTCTTTCTCCCACTGCTTCAGGGGTCCTCAGATGTCGGGGTCTGCATTGTGGCACGTTCCACAGATACCTGCTGAGAGACAGGAGGCTGACTCTCTGCCAGAAGAAGACTGGCTCTCAAGCAGGTTTGCTTGGAGAGTATGGATTGTGAGAGGGGCTGTTCCTCGGTGGCAGATCTCACCCTGGCCAGCAAGCTGCACTTGCCATAACATTAGGGTCTTCTGTCCTTCGCTTAGACCGCGGACCTGGACCAGATTTCTTGAGTTAGCTTCCCTACCAGGTGTGCATTTGTGCTTCCACCAGCCGAGGAGCACCTCCCGAAGTGCTAGCCAGGCTTCTCCGCTTCTTCTCCAAGCTTCCTTGCTTCCTTTTCGGTGTCCCTATAGAGCTGTGCCTTCCGCCATAGATACTCATTTCTCTCAGCACTCGCACCTCATTCCTCATGCTGTTCCTCTTCTTTGGATATTTGCCTCCTCGTCCCATTCTCGCGTTCTTGGGGGGGCCCCCTTTTTTTTTCCTTCTTCCCTTTTGGCAGGACCACATGGGCCCTCAATCAGAGGGGTTCCAGGTTGTAGGGCTGCTTCCTCCACACCACCACCACCACCACCCCACCCCCAGCAGCACCAGCAGACAGGAGCAAGAGCGGACCAGGAGCATGGAGCAGGGAACAGCCAGGACCAGGAGCAGCTGGCAGAAGCACTGGCACCAGGGAAGGCAGTGGGCAGCAGAGTAAGCACCAGGCAGAAGCACACCACAGAAGCAGCTTCAGCAGAGTAAGCCCCAAGCAGGAAGCACCCACGCCAGAAGCAGCATCAGCAGAGCAAGCACAACAGAGGAACCACCGCCCAGAAGCAGCATTCAGCTCCTCCAGACAGCAGAAGCCCCTGCCCAAGAAGAGCAAGCCATGTGCAGAGCCCCGCAGAAGCAAGTGAGGAGCCAGGGGGTGCGAGGGTGGCCCCTGTCTCCCTCTTGCCAGGGCTGCAGCAGTTGCCTGAGGCTTTCTCTTCTTCCCCATGGTTGTGGAGTTGCGGAATGGCTGGCAGGCAGGCAAGCAGTGGCTGGCAGGCAGGCTGGCGTTGTGCTGAGGCAGGCAGGCAGTGCAGGCAGGCAGGCAGGCTGGGCAGGCAGGCAGCAGGCTGCAGGCTGGCCAGGCTGGCAGGCAGGCAGGGTAGGCAGGCAGGCATGGCTGCAGGGCAGGCTGGAGATGTTGTCTGGAAGAAGTCTTCCTACTGAATGGTGAACTGCTTGGGAGCTGCTTCCCTTTATATCCGTGGGGCTTGATGCACTGCATCACTTCCCCGCATGCGCATTCTGAACGCTAGGCATCGCTCGGCTTCCGCAGGCATCTGCTAGGCTTCCTCTGTGCATCCGCTTTTCATCTACTTGGCATCCGCTGGTTGCATCCGCATTCAATCGGCTCGGCGTCTACTCTGCATCTGCTTTGTATCCGTTCTGCGTCCGCTTTTGCTGTGGTCCCCTCAGACGCCTTGCGGATGTGCCATCTTGACTACTTCTTTCGCTTCCATTCCTCTAGGCTTCCATTGAGGCATCTGCTTTCCATCCACCCTACGTCTCCCCCGTTCGTTTCCTTTCGTGTTGTCCGCTTCTGTTTATGCAAATTTTACCCCGTTTTGAAGAGCGGATGAACCAACGGATGGAATTGTCTCATCTGCTGTGTCCTTTTTATACTTTTAATACAGGGTACCTCAACATTGATGTTCTTTGCCTTGGTCCACACTCTGCTTGCGAGTTCCTCTGTTCAGCACAAAACTTTAGTTTTTCTGGAGTGTTCTTCGTCTTTGCTGGTGGCCATTTTAGGACCACACTGCAGACCCTCCCAGCAAGTGACCTTGGGTGGAAACTATGCATTGTCACGGATTCCACTCTGACTTCCAATGAGGAACAACTGGAAGAACCTGAGGTCTTAGGGAAGATTTTATAACAAAAGTTATGACTGGATCATTCGTTACATATTCATCCATGTGCTCCATTTGAAGTTAATCCAATAACATGCCGAGGAAAGTTTTGTTTCCTTTCATTATAAAACAATGAAGTTATTTCACATATTCAGAATTAGACTTTAAAATCTAAGAATGCTAAATGTAGCACACTTTAGATGCTTCTCCCTACACTGGTGCCTTGGTAGCAAATTCATAAAGAAAATCAAGCTACCAAATTCCCATGGGCCAGAGACTGTTCCTTTAATCAATGAATACATGTTCTATAAAACACCTGCTAGCGATTTTTTTAAAATAAGGACATCACATGCCAGGTTCATAACTTCCTATTTAACAACGATACTTAGTCAAATTCTACCTGAGTAAAAACTTCCGGATTATGTTGCCACCTGCTCAAAACCCCACTCCTTTACCCTCAACTAACCTTCTATAGACCTCACCCATTTCGCTAAGAGGTCTCTAAAGGGTGTCATAAGCGCATAATCATGCCTACCATCCCTGTCCTATTGTTTCCCAATTATTAGTGCCCATTTCTTGTATTTAAATTATGTTTATTCTTGTTTCTGCTTTTTCATTATTGTTTTTTAAAAAGGCTTTGTTTTGTTGAATTTAATAAAAATTAAAATAAAAATAAATAAATAAATAAATTCTGCATTGTGTATATTGTGTTCCTTTTTATCACACCAACAATAACCAAGTCTATGAATATAGCTATTTTCAGGGGGCACGATTTTTTGCTATATTATTTGTTGAAGTCAGATTCATTTGTTATGATACTCCATAATCGGTTAACTATAAAATATATTCTGTTCAGTTGGACTTTTACTCAAGTATGTTGTTGATGATTAGAATAAAATAGGAAGAAAGATCTTGACAGCAAAAGCTTGAGATACCAAAAGGACATATATTTGCAGTGAAAACTAAATTATACTTTATCAGAACTGCATTTATTTATTTTTTGTTTTATTTTATTTTATTTTATTATTTTTATTTTATTATTATTTATTTTATCTAATTTTATTTGTTTTTATTATAATTTTATTTTTATTATTTTATATTATTTTAAAATAACCAAGAATATAATGTTCTTATTCTTATCTTTTTTTAAATTTGATCCTTCTTATTTGTTTTCCGATTATTCAGTTTCAGGTGTTTCCACAGCAACTAAGTAGCATTTAAGAAAAAAAAAAAAACGTACAAAAACAATCCTCTAATGCAGTCTTTCCATAAGATGGGAGACATCTAGCCACAATGATTTTTTTCTTCTGTACTTCAGCTGATATTATGTACCAGAGACACCAGCACCAGCAGAGTCGCAAAGCAGCAGACAGGCCCCAAGAGAAGCAGAAGTCTAGGGGGTTTTAAAAAAGGGGAGGGTGAGATTGTGGCCCTGTTTCTCTTTTCCGAGGGGCTGCAGCAGTAGCACAGTGCTTCCTCTCGTCCCATGGTTTTGTTGCTGAAGTTGTGTCTGGCAGCAGGTCTTTCCTACTGAATGGTGACTGCTTTGCAAGCTGCATCCTTTTATATCTGTGGGGCTGAAACCGCATCCTCTCCGCCGCATGCGCAGTGAACGCTTTGCATCTGCTTAGGCACATCCGCTAGGCATCGCACTAGGTCTTTCCGTGACCACATCCACATCATCCGCTAGGGCATCACGTCCTTCTGCTGCTGCGTCCGCGTTTCGCATGTTCTCCCCGGAAGCCACCTGCGGTATGTGTCATCTGCTTTCCATCCACTTCCATCGCGCCAGGCTTCCATTGCAGATCCTTCGCTACCATCTCTGAGCTACATCTTCTCCCCATTCCGTTTCCTTTCCATTGTGTCGCTGCTTCTGTTTATGCAAATTTGGGGCACTTTTGGAGAGCGGGTAACAACAGATGGAAATTGTCCTCGTCGCCGCCTGGTGTCTTTTTACATACGTTTTGTGCCATTCCGTCGGCTGATGTGACACTAGCCTTAATCTACATAGTTGCCAAGTATGATGTGTCTTTCTTTTCCATTCTTAGGCCTTATCAATGCTGTTTGACCCAATGTGATTCAATACTTTTTTCTAGACTGATTCCAACTGGCTTTGTCAATCTGGCAATCCTAAGGAAAGTGCGAATTCTTGCACCAATTATCTGGTTCTCTTCACTTTTTATTGTTTAGATTTGTTCCCGATTGTGGTCATGAATCTGGGGCTTTTTGATGTTCAGGATTTCTAACTTTGAGAAGACATATAAAATAATAATAACTTAAATGTGTGGAACTACAATGAGTTTACATTCAGGTTGTAAATCAGAATTGTCAAACTACTAGGCTGTTGGCCAGATGTGTTATGTGCTGGCCACACCCATGCATGGGTTAGCAAATTGGGAAAAGTCCCAATACATCACAGAATGCCACTGTGAAGACCTGAATTTAATAGTTCAAATCAGTGTATCTCAAACTCAGCAATTTTAAGATGGGTGGACTTCAACTCCCCCAAGATTAGTGATGGAAGACTGTGTTTGTAAACTGAGGACTGCCTTTCAGAAACAAGCAATGAGATCCAGATGTGTAAGGATCAAGCTCACTGCTTTATTGTATTCTGTCTATTGTATAGGAATCTTCCAAGACTGGAGCCTTAGCCTGGCAATAGCTAAATGATGTTCTATGGAGCTTAAGGAGGGGCAGTCACTTCTGGATCTCATGAGACAGTACAAAAACTTGAGACTAATTCCATCCTTGAGCCCCCTTCCTCCCCCTGGCCTCAATAGGTGTTTTCCAATGCTACCTTTATTGCAGACAATTATGCATCTGGATGGAACAAAGCAATTCTGCAAAACCTGCAGGTCTCTAAGAAGACCTTTATGCCAAGAGTTATGACTGATCATTCATTGCCATTAATCCATGTGCCCCACTGAATTTATTCATAATAGCCATGAAAGTTTTGTTTCCTTTCTTTAAACAATGAAGTATGTCCATTATCAGAAATAATTGATAATGATACAAGGGGACATAGATTTCAGCGAAAATAAATTATAACTTTATCCGGGACTGCACTTATTTTGTTTTGTTTTATTATTTTATTTCATTGTTTTATATTTTATTTTATTTAAAATAATAATGTTAATATTTTATCATTTTTAANGTCCTTGGTGGCAGATCATAAATAAATCAATTTACAAATTCCATGGGATGAAACTGTGCCTTAATCAATTGAATACACAGCCTGTAGCATTTTTTAAATAAAGACATCACATGTGGGTTCATAACTCCCTATTTAAAAAGGTGCTTAGTCGATTTTGGTTTATTATATGTGTATTATTCAGGTTCTATGAGTACAGCTATCAGGGGCCAGATTTTGCTATATTTGTGAAATCAGACTCATTTATACATCATCCACAACTGTGCCATAAATTATTCTGTTCAATTGACTCTACGCAAGTATGTTGCTTGGTGATTATAATAAGTAAGGAAGAAAGATCTTGACAGCAAAAGTTTGAATACAAGGGACATAGATTTCAGCAAAAATAAATTATAACTTTATCGGGACTGCACTTATTTTGTTTTGTTTTTATTATTTTTTTCATTGTTTTATATTTTATTTTATTTAAATAATAATGTTACTATTTTATCATTTTTAAATTTGATCTTCTTATTTGTTTTCCATTATTCATTCAGGCCCCAATAAAATTTTGTAGCATTTAAGGGAAAAAATACACAACCCTCTAATGCAAAAATCCATAAGATGGAGAAGACCTTCATAGCCACCGATGATTTTTTTTTCTTGTACTATAGCAATGTTTGTCAGAGTAAAGGAGACTACTGCAGAAGGCCAACAGCTGAAGGAGATGACCTGGTTCATCAAAGTTACAGAGTAGTTTATGAACCTGGAAAAGCCACAGAAGCTGCCAAATGAAAAGACTTTCAAATACCCCAGGAATCTATAAAACATAAAAATCGACCTTTATTGCATCGAAAATGATTATTTAGTTGCTGTGTATATGTTAAATTAGAGAATGGAGGTAATGTTGTACCATGCCATAATACCTTGCTTGACAAGGAAGATCAGGATAGTACACATGTAATGTGTCTCATTTCAGTGGTTGGGATTCAAATGTCTTTACTACAATTCTGTGGGCCATGGCTTGGTGGAGTGCAGGGGAAGGATAATGTAAAATCTCCAGTCAGAGGTGGGATTTGCCGGTTATCCAAACTACTCAAAATTTCCAAAAACAGTTCTCCAGAACTGGTCAGAACCTGCTAATCCACCTTTGCTCATTTCCATCAGTTTTCCTCATTTAGGACCTGACTTTCTGAACACAAGAAATTAAAAAAGAAGTTTTAGTTCTGTTTATGCTTCAAAGAAGTGAGCACCTGAGACAGATGGGCCAAGTACTTTAATTAGAAATATTCCATTGGTAATTCTTTTAGTATTGTGATACTAACTTAGTGTTATTATTTCTCCCCTATCTTTCAGATCTGAACTGAAGTCACTGCCTCCCTCATGCCAACAAGCAAAATAAGATTCAGAAATGTTTCCTGATTGACCCCAACATTTACTCTCTTTTCTCCTGACGCATTTCTCTTTTGTTCACACATTCCTCCTATTTTTGCAAGCCTATCATCTGTCTTTCCTGAATTATTATTAATGCAATAAAACATTGTGAGAGATCTGAAGGACGCAGTAAAAATGACTTATAATGAACGGAAAGATACACTTGCTGACAGGAGATAATAACAGCGATAAAATGTATTTTTTTATGAAATTGAGAGCTGATGCACTGACCAAACTTGTTATAACCTTTCTGTGATGTCATTTAATGTTACTGAGTTCGGAACAAGAGTCTCCATTTTAACTATTAAGAATGACATCTCTTTATTGTGTAGTTGTAGAGATCAAATCTGTACAACATGCTTGATATTTATGATCTACTGTTGTCATAATTCTCTTGAGGTTCATGATGCCGACTTTAGTTAGATTGCAGCCAATAGCAGAATAACAGAGTTGGGAGGGGACCTTGAAGGTCTTCTATATCCAACCTGTTGCTCAGCAGATTGATCACAGGAGAATCTCCACTTACAAGAGATCCTTTCTGTCTGATATCTCATAAGCCAATCAAGGAAGTTCTTTCTTCACCATATTGGCTAGTTAAAATGAAGTGCCCCACAACAAATCCTTTCCCTGCTCCTCACGAACGGTATCAGTCAGGTGATCTGTTCATAGGAGGAATGCTATCTCAGATGATGTATATTTTAAGTGAGGTTTACTACATGGAACACCCCTTGCAGGAGTTAAGTCTTGATCTTCCAGTGTAAGGAGTTTTATTTTCAAATCAGCATTTGTAATATCAAAATGCCACTGTTCACTCACAGTATTGGAGGAATTACAATGCTTAGATTTTAGTCATAGAAAAGATGCTCATAATTAACTTCATAGAAGGCATGGCTAATGAATAGTGAAAGGACTGAACTGAACATTTCTCCATATTTTTTGAAATCATTTTTCTATTTCTTATTGAGAATTATGATTACATGGAGCCCCTCTTATAGTATAAAGAAAATTGCTTGGACCAAGGAGTCCGTTTTCATCCTTTCCAGAATTTTGATTGTGTAATGTATACTTATAGTTTATATGTCATAACAAACTGGCTTATTATTCTGCTTCAAACATTTTGTAAAAAGTATATTACAATAAATACAACATAGATTACACCATTACATGAATGTAAAATAAGGTAAGTTTTCCAAGGTAGAAAGAATTGTAAGGCATAAAATTGGGTAGCATTTTTTAGTCTATTTTAGAATGGAAATGTAAAGTTGGACTGAAAGAGTTTAATAAAACAAGCATTAGTTTTGTTTAGTACAAAGATGAACATTACTAAAACTGCAATATATTTCTGTGCTGACATGTAGAATGATCACCAAATTCTACCAGCATCTGCTGACCTTGGTGTTTGCTGTAAATGAGATCAATAAGGATACCCATCTTTTGCCCAATACCACCCTTGGATTTCATATTTATGACAGCTATTATGATACAAGAACAGTTTATCGCAATATATTGGATCTGCTCTCCAAAGCTGACCAGTTTGTTCCCAACTTCCAATGTGGGATGAAGAAAACTTTCATAGCTGTCATTGGGGGGATTGGTCATGATGTTTCCATGGGCATGGCAGACATCTTAAGCCTCTACAAAATTCCACAGGTAACAGATTTCAATAAAGGATAATATTTGTAGCTCAAGGTTGAAATGAAGACTCCACTAAGGTTGCCTCAAAACATTTCAAAATCAATAGGGCATTTTCCCATGCCTCCTGTTTCCTCTTTCTCTTAGCATTCCCAAAATTGTTGTGCAGAATTATGAGGACATATCCAAATGAAAAAAGTAATTAATTATCACACTCACTTCTAAACAGCCCAGTAGTGATTTCATCTCCTTCGATAACATTTTAAAGACTCTAAAGTGTTTAACATTTCAAGTTGCCCAACTGCTTCATCTGTTGCCTTCTTGGCTATGATCAACTACAAAATTGTTGTGTGAACGTATGAAAGCACAAAATCATTTTCTGGTTGGGCTTCCATATGGGTCATTTCCACTGTCAGTTTTATTCTTTTGTGAATTTCCCAGTCTCTCTCGTGTCTTCTCTTCAGCTTTTTTTACAATGTATTTTCTTTGATTGCACCAGAGGAGTCAAAAATGTGTTTTTCCTCTACTCTGTTTAGTGTACCTGAAGTTACATCTGCATCAGTAATATCGTCTCTTATGCAGCCTGACAGTACTATGAGGATATTTCTCTGGGTCTCCAGGATTATCTTAATAGAGCTTTGTCTTCTGTGTTAATACTAGTCAGATTTGATCAATGGGCAGGGAAGTACCTGATAATGGGGAAAATAAGTAGAGTGCTAAAAACAAGCTCACTTGAGCTCACATTTATTCTATGAAAATTTATTCAAGGTTATTGGAGGCTTTGAAGAAGAAATTGGATAGCTCTTTGTCTGAAATGTGTAGGGTTTTCAGCTTGAGCAGGGTAGTTTCACTAGAAGACCTCCTATGAACTTTCCAACTCTGTTATTCTGTTGTCTGTATATTTGCTCCCACACATTCAGGAACAGGAATGGAAAGGAGAAATAATATATATTCTGTATCTCAGTGATACAGTAAAAAGAAAATATTAAACTGTTCAGATCAATCAGCACCATAGAAATCAGTACTGTAAACTCAACATATTTGGAAAGAGAATTTATTAGACTCATGGAAAGAGATCTAACTAATATAATAAAATGTGTATTATGAAAAACTAAATCATACTTTGTATATGAAGGAAGCTGATAGAGATCATTCTACTAATTTCCTAAGGTCAGTGAAGTATATAAATATTCATTTCACATACCAGTTTGTCTCTCATGATAATGATATTCAATGAGTACAGTATTTAGTCATTAAGTGATAAGGGGAGAAAGTGTATATAAAATTAAATATTCAAAATTCAACATGTTTGGTACAGGGAATCAAACATACCTCAAAACTAGAGATAAGAAAGTTAGTTCTCTGGTTATGGGAAATAACTAGAGGTCACTTTTTACCTTTACTAAATTCAGATTTCTGTCTATTGACTTTATCATTGACTTGTCTATTTTTATTTCTTTGCTTTTTTGTAGATTACCTACGGCTCTTTTTGTCCAGAAAAGAAGTATAAAACTCCTTCCTTTTACCGCATTGTCCCTAATGAAGCCCGTCAAAGTTTGGGGATGATCCACATGTTGCAACATTTTGGATGGTCTTGGTTGGCTCTTCATTGTAGATGATAACAGTGGAACACTTTTTCCTGCAAAGCCTGCAGTTCTTGTTTTCCAAGAATGGGATCTGTTCAGCTTTCATTGAAAGAACTCCAAAACAAGCTTTATTTACAACATGGAGACGCATTGGAGACAGCTGAAAAATATAACCAAACATGATGCAAGGAAAAGCCAATGTTTTTATTGTCTATGGAGAAACAAGTTCATTTTATTTGGTTGACCTTAATGATAGAAACAGTCAGCAATCTACCTGAAGAATTTATTCCTGGTGGAAGTGTGGGTCACGACTGCTCAGATTGATTTTGCATTAATGAGCTTCCAGAAAGGCTGGCGTTTGCAGAAATTTGGAGGAGCCATTTCTCTGACATTTCAGTCCAATGAAGTTCAGGGATTCCAACATTTCTTCAGAGGTTTCAGTCATATAGGACACAAGGAGATCTTTTTCTCAAGGAATTTTGGGAACAAGCATTGGATGTCTTTTCCAAATTCCACTGGAACATTAAAGGTCAAGAAGACATGTACTGGAGAGGAAAAGCTGGAGAGTCTTCCAGGTTCTTTTTTTGAGATGGCCATGACTGCTCAAGCTACAGTATTATAATGCCGTGCTATGCTGGGCACATGCTCTACATAAATCTATTCATCGCAGTCAAAAAGGAAAGAAACATGGATCTCCAAGATCCAAACATGAATCTTCAGAAACTGAAGCCCTGGCACGGTAGTGGCAGGTATCTTTTCTTCTATCGGATTAATTAAGTGGTACTAAGATATCAGCATAACAGAATAACAGAGTTGAAAGAGTCCTTGGAGATCTTCTAATTCAACTCCTGCTCAAGCAGGAAACCCTATACCATTTTAGACCAATGGTTGTCAAGTCCCTTCTTAAAAGCCTCTAGTGTTGGAGCCCCCACAATTTTTGAATGAGAGCTGTTCCACTGGTTGATTGTTCTTACTGTCAGACAATTTCTCCTTAGTTATTGATTGGTTCTGTTCTTGATTAGCTTTCATCCACTGCTTGTCTTGCCTTCAAATGGTGTGGAGAATAGGTTGACCCATTTTTCTTTGTGGCAGCCTCTCAAATAGTAGCACACTGCTATCATGTCACTTCTAGCTATCCATATCAAGGATGAGGTGATCTCCATAGGAGCTGAAAATAATTTATTCCTATAGAAACCTGCAGTAAGATATAAATAGTGAATTTATATTTACAATCTTAATTTTTATATTAATAATTTATTGGTTGTATATTGTATCCTTTGTTCAAAAGCTTTTCTTTGTGTCAGATGCACCTTCAAATTATGGAAACATAACATTCAACACTGAGCTAGTACAATAGGTATACAATAGGTCATAGGAATATAGCGTGTGTAAAAAATACGTAAAATAAATTGGATTAAAACTAAATGACATTCTCCCTGAATCGGGCCACAATGAGAGTATTTTCTTTTGCCACATTCACAAAGAGTATCTGCTACAGGGAAGTCGCATTTGGATTGTCCTTTGAACTTTCTAACTCAGCACATGGTCCCATTTAAAAGCTAAAGGCAACATAATGTCCCTTCTACCAATTTATTCGAACAGCAACAGCTGTATCATGCAATGTGCTTCCAAGGGTTCAAGTAAATCAGGTCTTCCCAGTTTTATCCCAAAGTTTAATCATAAAGGATTCTGACTTGTCTTCAAAAGTAAGATTCCAATAGCACTTTAGCAGGTTATCTTTTATGGACCTACAGAATGTAACGTAGGCACGTATCTGGTCTCTGTAAAATAAAAGTTTAATCCACAATTAATTCATGTGAAGATTAATGCAACTTATAATGTACAGAATATCAACTACATTAAAGAAGATATATATTTTATATGCAGGGGTGGGCTTCAAAAATTTTAGGAAAGAGTTCTCTTCACGGTTGCTGGGTGGGCATGGCCATGGTGGGTGTGGCCTAGTCAGCCTCCTGCACCATGGTGGAGGGGCATTTTTGTACTCTTCAGGATTTGGAGGCTTTCCTTGAACCTTCAGGAGGCAGAAAATGGCCTCCCCAGGCTTTGTAGGCTCTCTGGAAGCTGGAAATGGGCCCATTTTCAACCTTTCTGAACATCCAGTAGGCCTATTTTTTTCCCTCCCCGAGCCTCTGGATGTGACCTGCACTTACCTGCATCTAAAACTGGCCATGTGGGGACTCCTGGGAGGGGCAGGATGGGTGGGTGGAGCCAGCCAGGAGTGGCATTTAGATTTTCTCTGAACTACACAAAATCTTAGCTAAGGGCTCTCCCAAACCCTTGGAAACCCCCAGCAGCCCACCCCTCCTTATATGTCTTTAAAAAAAAACACCTGTCACATAGAAAACCAAAGGTGACTAAACTTTTCCTCCTGCTTATCACTAGCTACATCAATTTCTTCAAGATCTTTCATTCAACAATTCTGCTGGAGATACTGTATTCCTGGATAAGTATGGAGAAATGCTGACTGATCTTGAGATTACTAACTTGGTTGTCTTCCCAAACAACTCCTTCCACAGGCTTAAAATTGGATGGGTAAATCCTTACATTTCAGATGGGAGATATTTTACAGTATATGAGGATAAGATAGTTTGGCACCAAGCATTTAACCAGGTAAAGTATAGTAGATTCCAGATATTCCCTACATTCTCATATATCTTTATGTTCTTTTTCAGAAACAGAACCCATTCTAGATGTATCTATCCATAACAGAATAATAAAGTTAAATGGGACAGTGGAGGTCTTCTAGTCAACTCCACTTCTCATGCAGGAGACCCTATGCCATTGCAGACAAGTCTCTTCTTAAAAACTTCCAGTAATGGAACATCCATAAATTTTGAAGGCAAACCATTGCACTGGGTAATTGTTCCCACTATCAGGAAATTTCTCCTTAATTCTAGGTTGCTTCTCTCCTTGATTAGTTTCTATTCATTGTTTCATGCCTTGCCTTCTAATGCTTTGGAAAATAGGTTGAGACCCTCTTCTTTGTGATAGTCCCTCAAATATTGGAACACTGCCATCATATCAGCCTTGTCCTTCTTTTCACTAGACAAGACAAAATCAATTCCTATAACCGTTCATTATATTCTTTAGCCTTCAACCCGCTCATCACCTTTGTTGCTCTTTTATGTGCTCTATTTGATGAATTTCACCCTAAGAATCCAAATGAGACAATAATCAAATATTTTGAAATCAAATATTTTGATTTCTTACATTTGAATTATTATTTTTTTCATCAGAAGTGGAAATAAGGCCACTAACCTATGTCTCCTAATATTTACTAATTCATGGATTGATTAATTTTCAAACACCTGTATTTTGGCTTATCTTGAGGAATCAGTCTGGTTTTATCGAGCAATATATCCTTCATTTTTCTCCAAAAGCAAACTGGGTTGAGCTGAGAGCTACTGGGCAGATCAGAATCACCAAGAGAGCCTNCATTTCTCCAAGAAATATAAACCAGAGCTGAAACTATGTACCAGACATGGTCTTATAATGTTGTCACTTTCCTGTTCGTGACTTATTAGGATTCTGTCAGGAATAGCCTTTCAGTATAAGGCAGAACAAGAAGCAATGAGTGGAAACTAATCAACCAACCTAGAAATAAGGAGAAATTTCTTTAGAACAGTTTGCCTTCAGAAGTTGTAGATGCTCCATCATTAAGGTTTTTGCAAAGAATTTGGGCAATAAATTGTCTGAAATGGTACAGGTTTTTCTGCTTGTCAGAGGGTTGGACTAGAAGATCTCTATGGTCCTTTCCAATTGTGTATTCTTACCTATCTTCTTTTCTACCACCGAGGGCAGAAGAATAAACAAGTCATAGTTTTTTTTAAAGTTATATCTTCTTTACACTATTGATTTTAATTTTATTAGCCATCTAGAATCACATTTAAGAAGATAGAAATACACTGATGCAGCTGTAAATTGATTAAATATAACAAATACAAGTTTGTAAAATTATGATTCTATGGATTTATCTGATGCATTTGGTGCCATGATTATCTAGTTATATATGATTTATATGGGTTTATCTTCTTAATTCATTAGAAGAAACCATCATTGTTAAGAGAAAGAATATTAGAAATAAAGTATTGAAATTATGTGCTAGAATATCAGGGAATAGTTTGTATAATCTATTTCCATCTATAACTACTGTATATCTGGTCAGCTGATAATAACTACTAAATGTTGTATCAGAGAGCTACTGAAAACTAAAAATAGAAATACTATTCTTCAACATTTGGTCCAGTCCTGAAATTCCTTTTTTTTCTATGGTAGATAAAACCAATTTCTGTGTGCAACCCTTCCTGTCTTCCTGGTTTTCGGAAAGAAAAGAAAGAAGGAGAGAAATTTTTGTTGTTACAATTGTGTTCCATGCTTAGAAGGGAAGATTTTCAAACCAGAAAGGTATGCAATTTTTAAATATAGGTAGCCTCCCCTTTCTACTCTTCCAAGAAAATGCTACTTCTTTTCAAGTTTTCAACCAGGATGATCAGGGTACTGGAGATAAGTTTTGCACTGGAGATAAGTTTGTACTGGAGTTCGTTTGCAGGAACTGGGCATGCTAGTCGAGTGAAGAGAATGACCAGAAGAGACATGATAACAGTCTTCCAATATTGAGGGCCTTCCACAGAGAGAAGGGGTCAAACTATTTTCAGCGTCCTGGATTGGAATTGAAACGCGAAAGGGAAGCAGTTGCTCCATCCTATGTTGGGTAGACCAGGTTGCTCTGATTAGAAAAACAACAACAGCACATTTTTAAAGTGAGTTTTGTCCCAGTTTACAACCTTTCTTGCCAGAGTGGTTAAGTGAATCATGATGTTGTTAAGTTAGTAACATGGCTGTTAAGTGAATCTGGCTTCCCATTGACTTTGCTTGTGAGAGGTACAAAGGGGATCACATGACCCTGCAACTAAATATGAGTCAGTTGCCAAAGGGCCTGAATTTTGATCACGGGAGCATGAGGTATTCCAAAGGTCATTGAGCACAATAGCAATAGAGCTGAAGGACTTTGTAAAGCCTTAGAGCTGTTACAATGCTTTACAGCCTCTCTTAACAATTTACAAGGTCAGCCTATTTCCCCTAATAATCTGAGTTCTCATTTTATACACCTCAGAAGGACAAAAGTCTGAGTTAACCTTGAGGTTGAACTGCCAAATGCAGACAGCTGGCAGTCAGCGAAGAGCCTGCAGTATGGCTCCTTAACCACCTACCACCGTGGTTCATTAAGTGTGGAAAACTGTCACAAGTCACTTATTTCAGTGTCATTATAATTTTGAATGATCATGAAATGAACTGTTGTAAGTCAAGGACTACTTGGATAGCAAAATGGCCAATGGAGAAAGAAGCCAAAAAAAATGTTGATTTCTTGTTGTTTTCCTCAGATATGAATGACTGCTTCAACTGTCCAGAGGATCAATATCCAAACAGACACCATGACCAATGCATTCTTAAAAGTGTAATGTTCCTATCTTATCAAGATCCCTTAGGAGCTTGTTTAGCTTTCTTGCTATATTTTTCCCTTTCTCACGCTCTTCTTGTTAGGAATTTTCTTAAAGCACAGAGATACTCCAATTGTCAAAGCAAACAATAGGGAACTCACTTACACCCTCCTTGGATTCCTCTTTCTTTGTTTTCTCTGCTCTTTTTATTCATTGGACAACCCAGGACAATAACTTGTCTAGTCCAGCAAACAGCTTTTGGCTTCATCTCTCAGCAGGGGTTTCTTGCATCCTAGCCAAAAATATCACTGTCACTGTGGCTTTCATGGCCACAAAACCAGGGTCCAGTCTGAGAAAGTGGATGGGGAAAACTTTGGGCAGATGTATTATTCTTTCTTGCTGTCTTTTTCAAGCAATGATCTGTGTAGTATGGCTGGCCATCTCTCCTCCTTTCCCGGATCTGGACCATAACTCTCTAATCACTGAAATTATAGCTGAATGCAATGACAGTTCTTCCAACATTTTTATCTTGTCTTGGGTTACTTGGGCCTTTTGTCCATCATTAGTTTCATGGTGGCTTTCCAAACTAGGAAGTTGCCAGATAACTTCAATGAAGCCAAGTTTATACCTTCAGCATGATGATTTTTTGTGCTGTTTGGTTTTCCTTCATTCCAGCCTATCTGAGCATCAAGGGGAAGTATATGGTAGCTGTGGAGATCTTCTCCATTTTAGCTTCCACTTTTGGACTGCTGGGTGTATATTTTTCCCCAAATTTTACATTATTGTGCTGAGACCTGAGTTGAATTCCAAGGAGCACTTAAGAAAAACAAAGACTTAAAAATTTTCATTTGTGTCTCTTTATTTTGAGAGCTCTGCGCTCTAAAAAGAATTAATATAGGGCTGAATACTGATAAAGAATGAGGATAATGAACTGGAAAAAGTTCAATGAGAAAAAACCAAGAACAATGAGGAATGAGCACATGGACTCATATATCACACCATTTTTTTATCTCTATTTTCCCAAATGAAACATGCTGTGCATGAGATCTGTTGTTCTGCAAATTGAGAACAGCTGTTAATATATAGAATATAAATGTAATCACTCAATTAATGCAAACATGTCATGAGAAGATAAGGGGTTCTGCACAGATTCCATAAAATAATTTAGTGCTTTAACTTTAGAAACATGAAATGCTTAGAAAAAGAATGATTTGCAGAGCATGGTGATAAAATCAGCCAACCAAATGCAAATATTCCTAGCCCATCTTTGTGACTGCATATTGAGAACAAGGATTGCTTTAAACCTTGGATTTATTTCTAAAATTAAGCAGCTGTTTCCTTGCATCCTTGCCTGTTTTAACACCATTATAAAACAAAGTTTAGAAAGATGCATATGTTTAGTTATCACTTGTTCTACCTGTTTCAAAGCTGATTATTTTTCTCCTTTAGCGATTAATTGCAAACTGATTTTGGCATGGTGTATAACATGCATGTATTTGCTCAATGGTGCAATTGATCAAATTCGGAGAGTTTTGGAGGGCGGCTAATTAGAAAGAACCTAGAGAGCTCCCTCCATTTCTTCTGCCAAAACCTCTTGATCATTCTTCAACTTTTGCGATGCACGATGGGGAGACAGACTCCAGGCAGAGGACTGGAATTGGTCGCCGCCGCATTAGGTTAAAGGAATCATCTAGTAACTTGACTACCCCAAAAATTATGTGAAGGGACGCATCATTATCTCCAGAGATGATTTCCAATAGTCTGTTAGTATCTGCAAATAAACAACCTCAAGCCAGAAGACACAGCATCATTATTAATGACTGTGCAAAAAGAAACAGTGCAGAGCGAAGCAAAAATCTGACAACCAAGCAAAAATTGTTTGTGTTCCAAGGAAACTTTGGATTGCTCACTGCAATCATTTGTTGGACTTCAAAGGAAAATAGTTCAGAAATTGGTTCATTCAAGGCTGATGCAGCGATTAAGGAACGAGGCCTTCTAGAATTTTCATTAAAAAAAAAACATGATATATACAAACCAAAATGTCAACAACAAACACCATTCCAACACACAGAAAAGAAAAGAAAAATAAAAAAAGTTATTAAAAAAAAGCCCTAGCAATTTGTATTATCGACAGCTCTGTGGTTTCCTTGTTTGTTAACAATATTGGTGGACATATTTTATGAAACTACATTCTTATTGGTGAATATATAATTACTACCTCTTTTCATCTTTATGTTCATTTACAATATATATTTGATCTTATTTTTGGTTCTATCACAGTAATACCAGCCATTCCCAGCTCTTCGTGATGAATGAAATGTCATGATGTTTCTTTTATCACTTAAGTGTTAAGGGTTAACTTACTCCATCACTGGCAGCAGGCTCTGTTTATTTTCTGACATGACCCATTTCCTCATGCTGCGAAGATTATCTGCTTCTTTCCAACACTGTGCAAAGGTCGTAATTCGGCTGCCAGTAGAGATGATGCAGCAGACTATAATTGCACTATTTCTAGGAAATTTGATCTATTAAATATCCCCAGTAAGCAAGGAATTTCTGTTGTTAATTCAGTTTGACTCCCTATCGCCTTCCC
>BHFT01021590.1:0-41783 GCA_004320025.1 Laticauda laticaudata
TAAGAGGTGGTAATATGGGAGGGTTTCTTCTAAAGTCTACCACCATTTCTATGGTTTTGAGTGTGTTCAGTTCAAGATTGTTATTTGTCTTCTAAAACAATTCAAGCCATTAGAGTGAATAACTGAATAAGGGAGAGAAGTTGGGAGCTTCACCAGAGAAAGAAGAACCACAATTCAATGTCTGCAAAATGATTGTTTGTTCTCTGGCCATCACTACCCAATTACTGCATCCAAATCAGGGGACCATGAGTTCTAGTCCCACTTTAGGCATGAAAGCTGGCTGTGATGTAATGATTCTAGGCTGAGTTCTCTCTCCCCCAGGCTTTGCCTGCCTTTCTACAAGGAGCCGGTCTGAGCAGAAGTTAAAGCAACAAGATAGAGACTGGGAGGCAATGAGTTCTAATTCCACCTTAGGCATGAAAACCTGCTGGCTTTGGACCAGTCATTCTCTCCCAGAGCAACCCACTCCATAGGAGTTTTGGGAGACGGAGGAAGAGGAAGGAATATTAGGTATGTTTACGGCCTTGAGTTATTTATAAAAATAATAAAAGCAGGAAAGAAATACATGCATAAATAAAAACTAAACCAATAAATATGATGACCAAGAACCATGGCAATCATGTCATGAGTGCCATAATAGACTTTAAACTTCCAGCATAAATAAGGACATAAAATGGTTCTCTTCTATTGCTTTAAGAGTAACTGTGAGAGGGACTTTGGAGTCCCATTGGGCGATCACTTAAACATGAGTCAGAAGTGTGCAGCAATAGTAAAAAAGGCTAATACAACCCTTTGTTGTTTGAACAGAGGAATAGAATCAAAATCACAAAAGTATTAGTACTAATTTATACAGTACTTTGTACAGCTTTTTTAAGGCCACACCTGGAATACTACATCTAATTTTGGTCACCACATTACAAAAAAAGGTAGTTGAGACTTTGGAAAAAGTGCAAGCAAGAGCAACTAAGATGATTAAAGGCCTGGAGGCAAAAATATATGAAGAACAGTTACAGGATTTGAAAAGAAGGATGACGGGGAACATGAAAGCAATATTCCAGTATTTGAGGGGCTCACACAAAGAAGAGAGTGGTCAACTTATTCTCCAAAGCACCAGAGGGCAGGACAAGAAACAATGGATGGAAACTGATCAAGGAGAGAAGCAACCTGGCATTAAGAAGAAACTTCCTAACAGTTAGGACAATTAACCAGCGGAACAGTTGCCTTCAGACAGGTCCTTTCCAACTCTGATTATCTGCTATTGTAGGAGCTTCATCATTGGTGGTAGTTTTTTAACTTGTCTGAAATGGAATATAGGATCTCCTGCTTGAGCAAGGAGTTGGACTAGAAGGCCTCCAAGGTCCCTTCCAACTCTATTCTGATTGACTGACAACGAGACAATCCGTTCCAAAGCCTGGCTCAGATTAGCGTCCACCGGCAGATCAAATAACAGAATTGAGTCAGGTTATCTCTTCAGTGAGTGAAATCCATAGAAAAAAAGGGGGGGAAGTAGAATTAGTGGCATCAACCTATTTCTCCTCCCCCCACCTCTTTGAGCAATTGGCACTTTGGCCACCAAGAAATTGTCACCTCTTTTTTACTTCGCTTCCTTGTTCCTTCCATTAGCATTTGGCTGGAATACCAATGCTTGGATAGAAGAACAATGCAGTTTTTTTCCCCAAAGGGAAAAGTCAGCATTCAGAGGTGTTATTCCAAGGGAAAACTGCTCAGTATGAATTTGGCTATGCTGAAAATTGGCAGAAATTTGTTTTCTTCCTATCAGCATTTTTGCTCCATTTGCTATTTACCTTGTCCCCCTGTCCTCCCCTGTTCCTGGATGTTAAAACTTGATGTTCTGTGGTTGTTGTTGTTTTTTTCTCTCTCTCTTGCATTTCAGTGGAATCTATCAACTCACCAATCCATAAAAGGAACAGTCTGATTCACATAAGTGCAGCTTAAGAAGAGAATGTGATTCAAACTGATATTTTTCCTAGGATTGAATCGTAATTGAGAATGTTTGTATCAAGGGGTTGACATTTATTTATATAGCATATGGCATGAAACCACATGGATAGCAGTTTTCAAATGAGGGGTCCTGTGCTCACTTCGGCAGCACATATACTAAAATTGGAACGATACAGAAATGAGGGGTCCTTGGTGCTATCTGAGCTTCCTTTTTTTTTTTTTGCAGATCTTTCATTATCCAAACTAGGTAACATCCTCAGTAATGGTACATCTGCAAGAAAACAAGCAAGCTGAGAAAGCACCAAGGACCCCTCCTGGAACTCTTTTTGGGAAATGCTGAAGTTATTTCAAGTGCCAATATTTGACATCGTTCGGTCTTAGCTGATGCAATTTTTCATGTTAATGCCTTTCGTTATTTAAAAAAGAAATCCAGTTGTCACTATTTGTTTTCCCTTTGACAAGCATTACCTATCTCGGTGCACACAACTCTTTTCATGAACGTCTAAATTTGCAAAGGATTAATTTTAATTCACTTCTTGTTCATCCAGGAATTCAGGCACAACAATTGATCCACTTATGGAGTTACTCTTCACAGTCTGGCAGGATGTCTGTTAACTTCCAAATTCCACAATTATTGTTCAGTCATTTTCATTATCATTAAGCAGAATTTTATGTTCTTTCAGAACATAAAATTCTCATCAGCAATCATAAAATCAACTGCACAGCAGCAGTTATATTTGGAAGCAGCCAAAGATAATTCTGACTTCACTGCTTCCAGCAAACATTCTCAAACACCAAGTTTGAGGGGAAGAAATAGCAATAAAGGGATAATGCGCTGCCCAAATCAGATTGTCTTTGTAACTCATTCTTTCGCAGAGTGCTTAAGAATGTTTAAATTTGCTTTACAATTTTCATCTATTGTTGAAAAGTACTAGTTTATTTTATTTTTTTACAAGAGTAGTAGAATAACAGTGTTGGAAGATACCTTGGAGATTTTCTAGTCCAACCCTTTGCTCAAGCAGGAAATCCTATATCACTTCAGGTAAATGATTGTTCAATCTCTTCCTGAAAATCTCCAGTGTTGGAGCACCTGTAATTTCTAAAGGCAAGTTGTTCCACTGGTTAATTGTTCTCACTGTCAGGAAATTTCTCCCTAGTTCTAAGTTGCTTCTCCCCTTGATTAGTTTCCACCCATTGCTTCTTTTCCTACCTTCAGGTGCTTTGGAGAATAGGTTGACAGCTCCTCAGATATTGGAACTGCTATCATGTCATCACTAGTCCTTCTTTTCATTAAACTAGACAAACCCAGAGAAGAAACTGCTAAATCAGTGGTGCCAAACTCAAGATCCACGGGCCAGATCTGACCTGTGATGTGGTTGGATCTGGCCTGTGGAGCCATCTTGAAAAATGTAAGGGACCGGTCCATGTCGCTTTGGCCTGGTCTACCCAATGGGAAGAGGAAACATTGAACCAGCCTGGCTTCAGCCTGGTCTACCCAATGCAAAGAGGAAACATGCCAGCAGTTTGGGGAATGCGGAAGCTCATTGAATGCTGTTACCTTTCTAATGAAATGGTACCTATTTATCTACTCACATTTGCATGCTTTTGAACTCCTCGGTGGGCAGAAGCTGAGGCAAGAATGCGACTTCACCCAATTGTGTTGCGCTCAAGTCTCGAACCTTTCCAGCTGACAAGCTCAGTGTCTTTAACAGTTGAGCCATCACAAAATATTAATTTATCTTTCCAGTTCAGATCCTATGTAGGCAAGGCATATCGGGCTAATGAATAACTTTTAAGGTTAACACCAGGAAGGCAATAATCCACTAGAAAGAAAAGACAATCACACATAAATTCAAAAATGTTTTTCTTTCAAATATATTCTTAAATTTTCATCAAATTGAACATGAGCTGATGAAGAAAAAAAAGGCAGGAGAATGTTTCAGCTTGGCACCACCTTCAACCTCATTTTCTGCCTTATCTTCACATCCCTTGCTACTCACTTGCCAATTTTATCACTAGATGTCACAATATTCCAAAGATAAATACAATTTAAGTTAAAGGAGATGCTTACATAAGATGCTTTTCTTGGCCTGTTTCTTTGTGCTTTTTTGTCTGCTCCACTTTTTCACCTCGTCAGGGTCACTTCTTTTTTCCTGATCCTTCTTTTTTTGGGTGGTGGTAGTTTGATGATAATAGAAAGAATATTAAAAAGCATTTCAGCATTTATTTTTAAGACTGGACTTTTTCAAACAAGACCATTTTATGTTTAACTGGAAACCTCTGGATTCTGTTCTGTGCTTTGTTGAGAGTACCAAACAGCAATGCTATGTTCAGTTGTATATGAAATTGCATAATTTAGGACACATAGCATGCTAGAAAAAGAAGAGTGTTTTTGGTAGGAACATTGGTCTATATAAATACGTATAAAATGAACTGAAAAGATAAGTTTTGGGATAAACAGTGAAATAAATGTCATGTCACAAATGAAGTAAGATGAAGCAGATTCATCAGTGAATATATTCTTGGCTGGACAACATTAATCCATTTTCTGATATTATATACTGAGAGAACCTTCAGGCAATTAATCTTAGGACAAATTTGAGCCACTGATTCTACACAACCTGGGACTGCCTAGAGTAAACCTTTATCCATGTATGAACATAGATATCCATGCAACTTTATCAAAAAGTGCCTGACCACTCAACCCAAAGAACATAACCGACACAAGCAGTAAAAAATATAACTGCCATACATCAAAAACATATTAGAATCCACCAGCAGCCTATTAGTGTAGCATGCAAACCAACTGAAGTCCTTCAAATCATCCTAAGTAAATCAAAAGACCTAGCATCCTAGTAAAACAGGAGTCATATTCTACAACATATAATGGTAGCTGGGGAAATTGTGGGACTTGAAGTTGACACTATCAACTCTGAATCGAACCTGGCTGAAGCCATCTTTTGTTGCTTCATCTATAGAATAGAATAGAATAACAGAGTTGGAAGGGACCTTGCAGGTCTTCTAGTCCAACCCCCTGCCTAGGCAGGAAACCCTACACCATTTCAGACAAATGGTTATCCAATTTCTTTTTAAAAGCCTCCAGTGTTGGAGCATCTATGATGTCTGAAGGCAAGTTGTTCCACTGATTAATTGTTCTAACTGTCAGGAAATTTCTCCTTAGTTCTAGGTTGATTCTTTCTTTAATTAGTTTCCACCCATTGCTTCTTGTCCTTCCCTCAGGGGCTTTGGAGAAGAGCTTGACTCCCTCTTCTGTTTGGCAGCCCCTGAGATATTGAGACACTACTATCATGTCTCCCCTAGTCCTTTTTTTCATCAAACTAGACATATCCAATTCCAGTAATCACTCTTCATATGTTTTAGCCTCCAGTCCCCTAATTTATAGTTGCTTCATAGTTGCCACATACACTAGAATGGGTGGTGGAGGGATAGGTAGACTGTCTCACAGACAAAACAATGAGCCTTCCCATGGGAACCAACGTCATTCCAATAGGTGGCAGTTGAAGGAGGAGAGAAGTGACCATGAAGCCAATGTGACTTGGGACACTTGGGGAAGGAAACAGCTACTCTTTTAATTATGCTACTAATGCGGGGAAACTTCAGAGTTGTTTTTCACTAGCCATGCTCATATGATGCATCCAATAAACATGTGTTTTGAGGGACCTGCCTGTCTTGGTTTCTTTGGATTCTGTGATGACCTGGGACAAGGCTCAAAGGTCACACAGCCAGAGGAGAGTTCAAACTCCACTTTAATGCTCCAAATTCCCCCCCAAAATGCTCTCACATTATTGCCAAGTCCAGAGCACACACACACAGCAGCTTCTGGCTGCGCCCAGTCCAGCAAAGGAACAGGAAAATGAGTCCATGAAGCAACGAACAACCAAGGAGTCCACAAAGTAAGGAACAAGGCACTGGGTCCACAAAGTAAGGAAGAAACAAGCAGTTCTGCAACTCAAAATGTCTGTACCCATACACCAAACTCTACAAAGTCAGTGTTTGTTCCTGAAAAATGTCCCTCCCCACAACATCTCCTTAAATCTCCCCACAACATCTCCTTAAATAAATAAGGGGTGGGGCGCTCTCCTCCTGAGACATCGGGTTGGCCTGCACTGTTCCTACTTTCTCTCTACTCTCTGTGCTCAGGAATCAGGAGAGGGCGGACCTTGCTCATTGCCTGAGATCCATTGCTCCTCATGTCCCCGCTTGCCCTTCCTCAGGTATGTGCCCCTGTTCTTTCCTGCTAACAAGCCATCCCAATCCTGAGGGGCCCTGGGCTACCTCAACCTGCTCCTCCTCAAATTCCTCTGAGGACAACAAAGCTGCCTCCTTGATCTCCATCGTCTCCAACTCTGGCTTGTCTTCCTCCATAGATTCAGGCTCCAAAGGGGCATTACAGATGCGTTACTTGGAACATTGACACACACATCTTCACTTTGCCAAGGTTGAGAAATGCTGGTCTACATTTTTGTTGTTGTTGTTGTTTCAGGTGTTCTCATTGGATTTGATGGGAATGAAATTTGCTCTCCTTTTTTGTTCTCCTTAAATACCAGTTCAGTGCAAATTTTCTCTTTGGATTGTTGCACAGAAACATGAGTCTTAGAAAATCAAGGTTGTGTGGGTGCATGTATGCATGTGAAAGTCTTGTTTCTCACTGAACAAGTCCTCGCTCCAATGGTCTGTAACCTGATTTCCCAAGTTCCCTTAATTTGGAATTCATCCAGCTGTTAAAAGCAGCAACAAGGAATGCTCAAAATTATTTTAAGATTTTTTCAATGTCTGTACACAGTTCCTTTCTGATGATTGCCCTGCCCCCCTTTTTTTGAATTCTGCCTGGGAATTTTCATGATGAAGAGCCACTTAAGGCCCTGTCACACTGGCCGACAGATGCAAAACGTTTGTAAAAAGGACACAGCGGACGAGAAAAATGTTCCAGGTTAACAGCGATGCATCCATTCTGACTCACTGTGTCCATTTTTTCCAATCCACATCTATCCGTCAGCATCCGTCGACTGAGGTTCATCTGCTCAAAGTTTGAGCTGCTGAAAACTTTTGAAGCGGAAACATGGTATCCAACGTGTCACATTCTGCAATCTGCTACACATATACGGGAACATGCATTCTGCATCCGTCCTCATCCGTTACATGTCCACTACATCTGCTAGGCATCCACTGCATATTTCCGCTGCAACTCAAATCCGCTCGCCAGCAGAAAATTGGATCACAGGGAGGTAACGAAACGGCACACGGAACGGACACGAGCGTAGTAGCCATGGATGGAGCAAAGGATGAAAGGCAGTGCGCTCGCAACCAAAACATTTAAAATGGAAAAAACATTTGCAGAGGGGACCTATCTCGGAATTAAGGATGCCACATCATTCTGCAACAGTGGCAAAGCCATCTACAGGCTCTTTCAACTGTTCTATGGGAAGAAAAGGAGGTGTCCTAGAAGTGTCCGGATCCGAAGTTGGATCGGGAGAAGAGCAGAGTACGGACTGTACAAACAAGCTGATGGTGGAGCTGAGGAACGAAGACCCTCGTGCATTCCGAAACTTCATGAAGATGCCTCCAGTCATGTTTGACGGAAGCTGTTGGAGCGGCTGACACCCAGTTGACAAGGCAAACACAAACTTCCAGCCAGCCTGGAACCTGGGCTCAGGTGGCACTGACTCTGCGCCACATGCCTCAGGGACCACTTACAGGAGCATGCAGTATGGCTGGAGGGTGCCACACAACAAACCATCAGCATTGTGGTCAGAGACAGTGGGTGCAGGCCACATCGAAGAATTACCTGGGAGATCTCCCATGCCCCTCCACTGAAGAAGGATGGAAGAAAGTTGCAGAGCAGTGGTATCTAGAAGTGGAACTTCCCCACACCGTTGGAGCCATAGATGGCAAGCACGTGGCCTGCAAAGCTCCAGCCCAAGTCGGGGTCCACTTATTTCAACTACAAGGGCTTCTTCAGCATCATCCTCTTTGCCATGGTCGATGCTGACTACAAGTTCATGTACATTGATGCTTCAGGCAACGGGTCAGCTTTAGATGCCCAGGTATACAACACCAGTCACCGTCAGGAGGGGCTGGAACGCACCTCATCATGGGCTTCCCAGATCCAGACCCCCTGTCCCAACAACATGCAAGATGTGCCCTACTTCATCCTCGGGATGACGCCTTCTCGCCTCAGAACCTACCTCATAAGTCCTACACCTCCAGACTCCTCACCCGTGAAAGAGAGGATCTTCAACTTACAGGCTGTCCAGGGCAAGGTGGGTGGTGGAGAACAGTTTTGGCATCCTGGCCAACAGTTCCAGGGTACTTCTCACCACCATGCAGCATCACACAGGACCGTGAGGAGGATCGTGGAAGCTTGCTGCATCCTGCACAATCTCATGCGCACCCGCTACCACAGTTTTTGCAGAACAGACTCGTGGACCTCCAACAGGCATGGGGACATGGAGCCTGGAGAATGGAAGCAAGGGCGAAACCTGGATAGAACCTGAGGATGTGCAAGGCCCCAACAGAGCCTCACACAAAGGAGAAGCAGCGCAACCTCCTGAGACAACTGGTGCAACTCCCCAGCTGGAGCAGTGGAGTGGCAAGACAGGATGATAGGATGATTAATGGATGCTCCTTCAGCCTGTCTCATCACAATGTGATGAGATTTGGGCCATGTTGTTGGGTGGGCCTACAATGAACAGGGCATTTTTAATAAAGAGTTGTTTTATGTTCAAATGTGTGGATCAATGCTTACATTGTAATTGATAATGAGAGGCCAAAGGTGTGGCACCTAGGAGGGTGGACTATAACATGTCCCACTATGTTGCACTGGAGGTTTATCTATCCCACAGCTTATTACCCATCCCAAAGGTATCCTCCCCATGCCACAGGTATCCTGCCCATCCCTCAGCTATTACCCATCCCAAAGGTATACCCTGCCCATCCCACTGCTATACTTAACGCCATACCCAATGGTATCCCTGCCCATGCCACTGCTATCTTTACCCATCCCACAAGCATGCAAAGGCTTAAACCATCTTCTAAAAATTTTCCACCAAGACTTTATTGAAAAAAATAAATGAAGCAAGTGTGTGAAGCAAAGATAATCTTTATTAATAACAAGCTGTAAAAGAAAAATGACCCAAGTCAGGTGTCCAAATAAAATCAACAGATAGCCACCCCAGTCTCTGGCACTCCTCCTCGGTCACTCGGAGGCGTGCCCAGTCTCAGGGTGAAGGGTCCAGGTGCTGTGGAGGTGGCTGGCTGCTGGAGTGCTGTCTGAATTGACACTGGGTGCCTGGCCCTGAGAGGACAACAGGGGATGGTGTGTTGAGGAAGCTCTCAGACAGCTAGCTCAGCCCCGTGATGTTGAGAGCCCCTCCTCTGCCATGGGGTGTCAACCCAGTACGGATAGAAGATGTACTGAGGCCGGGCTTGGCTGTAGGGTGGGGAAGGAGCAGTGTAGTGGAGCTGTCTGGTCTGCAGCTTGGTGAGGGCTGGCGTCAGTGCCATGTGGCGTGGGTGGCATCGGTGGCATCAGTGGAACCAGTGGCAACGGTGGCGTCCGATGAACTGTGCCTGGACTGGGAAGGGCTGCTGCCTGTGCTGCTGGACCTCCTGGTAGCCGTAGCCTTGGTAGGTGAGGGCCTGTGGAAAGCCTTGGAATAGGAGTGACATCACCTCGGGTGGAGGAGCAGACTGGACTGGGTGGTAGCAGGTTCATCTCAGGTTTCCGGGTCTGGAGGGTTGTGAAGTAGATCAGTGATCCTGTCCTTCACCACCTGGTACTGGGGTTCCGCCATGTCCATGAGGGTCTGGTTCACATAGGTGAGGAAGGGCTTGCCACTTGGAGGATGAGGAGTTCGGTGTATACCAGCTGAAGAGGAGATTATGCTGCTCCTGATGGTCTCTTATCTCGCAGCAGGACAGTGGGGCTCTGCCCCTCCCTGTCTGGCTCTCTGCCTTTCTGTGGAGGTGGAGCTGGGGGTGGATGCAGGTTGGGCTGTGGTGGAAGTGCTGTCTCCTTTCTCCCGACTGCGCCAGGGGGTCCTCCACGCGCTCCGCCACGGTACTACAGCTGTCGGGGGTGTTCTCTTGTCGTGGCACGCTCCATAGATACCTGTCTGAGACAGGAGCTGACTCCTCTGCCGGAAGAGGACGGCCTCAGCAGGCTGCCTGAGAGAGAGGGTTGTGGAGAGGGGCTGCTGCTCAGTGGGCGGATCTCACCCTCCAGGAAGCTGCACTTGCCATGACGTAGTTCTCTCTGTCCATCAGCTTGACTGCGGCCTGGCCAGATTTTCTTGGAGGTGCAGCTTCCCGTACCAGGTGTGCATGTGCTTCCACCAGTCCCGAGGAGCACCTCCAAAGTGTAGCCCAGACTCTCCGCCTTCTCTCTCCAAGCAGCCTGCTTCCTTTTGGTGTCCCTATAGAGCCTGTGTCCCTTCCGCCATAAATACTCATTCTCTCTCAGCCACTCCAGCACCTCATCCTCATGTTCCTCTTCTAATGTTGTATTGCCTCTCTCCTCGTGTATGCCTCTTCCTCCCTTTGACAGGACCACATGGACCCTCATCAGAGGGACTTGCCAGGTTGTAAGAGGCTGCTCCTCCACACCACCACCACCACCAGCAGCAGCAAAAGCAGGACCAGCAGGACCAGCAGACCAGAAGGACCAGTATCAGCAGCAGCAGCAGCAGCAGAGGTAAGCACCAGCAGCATCAGGCAGCACCAGCAGGACCAGGAGCACGAGCAGGACCAGCAGGACCAGGAGCACCAGCAGGACCAGGAGCACCAGGCAGGACAGCAGGAACGAGGAGCAGCTTCAGCAGAGTAAGAGCACGAAAGCAAGCACAGCCCAGGAAGCAGCGCCAGCGAGAGACGCGCCAGCAGAAGCACACGGCCAGAAGCATGCTTCAGCAGAGTAAGCACTCAGCAGCAGAGCACCACTGCCAGAAGCAGCTTCAGTAGAATAAGCACCAAGCAGAAGCAGCATCAGCAGAGTAAAGCACCAGCAAGAAGCACGACCACAGAAGCAGCAAGTCAGCAGAGTAAGCCACGCAGCAGAAGCTACCAGCATGCATTCAAGATCATCATCAGCTCCTCCAGATGCAGAAGCAGCAGAAGCCCCAGCCAAGAAGATGTGAGCCCATGCTGCAGAAGCCCCAGCAAGAAGCAGAATGAGGGCCAGGGGTGGGAGGTGGCCTGTCCTCTTGCCAGGGCTGCACAGATGGCTGAGGCTTTCTCTCTTCCCTCATGGTTGTGGGGTTGCTGCTGGCAGGCAGGCTGCAGGCAGGCTGGCAGGCAGGCTGGCAGCCAGGCAGGCAGGCTGGGCAGGAGGCAGGCTGGCAAGGCAGGCAGGATGGCAGGCAGGGCTGGCAGGCAGGCTGGCAGGCAGGCTGGCAGGAAGGCAGGCTGGAAGCAGGCAGGCTTGAGAGCTGTGTCTGGAAGCAGGTCTTTTCCTCTGAATGTTGACCTGCTTGGGAGCTGCTTCCCTTTATATCCGCGGGGCTGATGAAATGCATCCTCCCCGCATGCACATTGAATGCTAGCATCCGCTAGGCTTCTGCTAGGCTTCCGCTCTGCATCCGCTTCATTCCGCTGTGCCATCCGCTTCATCTGCTCGGGTCTGGCTCTGCATCCGCTTCATCGCGTGTGCATCCGCTTTGCTGCATCCCCGGAGCCCTGCGGATGTGCATCCACTTCCATCTGCTTCCATCTGTTAGGCTTCCGTGGAGCATCCGCTTTCCATCCACACCTAACGTCCTCCCTGCCATCCTTTGACGGATAGAGCGTATGAAAGACGTACGCAGTGAGTACACAACGGATGCATCGCGTTTTCAAACGGATGGCAAGAGTTTTTCTCCATTTTACATCCTCTTTACATCCGTTGGTGCAGTGTGACATGGGCTTTAATATTCTCATGGCTGCTGCCAGATTCCTATGGGGTCATGTAGGAGTCATGGCTGGCTTTACAGCAAAAGGAGAAAATGCAAACCCTAGGTGTTCGTCTGAGCGACTCTTGTCAGCTTTAGCTTACCTAATTGTGTTGATTATTTGGAATCTCGCTGCTTATGAATAGAGTGGCCCAGTCTTTCTGAATGGGTACAAAATCTTCATTCCTAGAGATTTCAGGTGTCTGTTTGAGACTTTTTTCCCCTATAGCAGGAAGACTGGCACAGTTTTCTGCCTTTTAAGAACATGCTTCCCCTTCTCCTTTAAAGGAAATATAATATTCTGCTTCTTGTAATATTCCCCAAAATATTTCATTCTTGGGGGTGGGGGAGCTTCCCACAAGGGTAAAATCAAGTCATTTTCAACTCCTGGTGACCACATAGATAGATTTTTCTTCAAGATGATCTATTTTTAAGATATAATAAAATAACAGAGTTGGAAGGGAACTTTAGGTCTTCTAACCTAACCTCTTGCTAAAGTAGGAAACCCTATACCATTTCAGACAAACGGCTGTCCAACCTCTTAGAGACCTCCAGTGTTAGAGCACCCACAACTCCTGGAGGCAAGCTATTTTACTGATTAATTGTTCTGTCAGAAATTTCTCCTTAGTTCTAGGTTGTATCTCTAATCAATTGTCGTTGATTAGTTAATGAAAAGGAATATTCTAAGTGTGATCAGTTGAATGTCATTATATTTTCTGTTTGGTTCTCCCCATCAACAATAGGTCAGTAATGGAAGATGTACAGATGGACTCCTCCACACATCCCTTTTAAAATATCCTAAATTTACCTTGCTGTCACACTGCTAGCTAAACAGTTGTCTTCAGGAGAAATGTCATGTCCTAGGAGTCAGACTCAGCTGCCATGAAGGATGCTTCAGGCACTCCTGTGCCCCTCAGTCCATCTTGGCTATTCCTTTTTGGATCTCTTCATTTCACTGAGCAAACCACGAGATGCTGAATTCACCAGCAAAGCTTAAGAAAGATTGGCAACTCCTGTGCATATTTAGGAGGGAGAGAATTAATGTGATGAGGGAATCTTAAACCTCACAGTAACAGTGTTCCCTTGCAGGAAGCAAGTGGCTTCTCATTGTGTGACTTTCATTTGGAATCCAGTTATTTAGGAACCCAGCTTTTTAATTGTCTAGCACTTTGTCTGTCCCTTGATTTGGCATCCTAAATCTTCAGCCTGGCCTTGGATCGTTTGACCTGGTTTTCGTTTTCCTCCAAATAAGTTCTAATCTGCAAATAATTCCTGTTTTCCTGCTTCTGCCTTTTTCTCTGCTATCTCCCGCTAACCTTAATGTTGGGACTTGTTTGAAGTCCTCTCCAGAGCAGGCCTGCTATCAGACACGCTGGGCAGGACATGTTGCAAGGATGCCAGACCATCACATCCCTAAACAGCTCCTCTATGGTGAGCTGTCTCAAGGAAAACGTTTGCAAGGGGGACAAAGGAAGCAATACAAATAAATGTTGAAAGCCTCCTTCACGTCCCTGGACAATGACATCACCTCCTGGTAAACCCTGGTACAAGATTGATCGACATGGCACACGTTGATCCACCAAGGCTGCCAGACATTTGAAGACAAAAGAACTACTACAGCACAAAAGAAACAAAGCCAGAGCTGCAAATGCTGCAACAATAGTGCCCGCACATGTCTGCCCAACATGTGCCTGTATAGGCCTTACCAGCCACCTGCAGACACACCATGGCACAGTGGTTAGAGTGCTTTACTGCAGGCTATAACTGCTTACTGCCGGTTGCCTGTAATTTGGCAATTTGAATCTCAAGGTTGACTCAGCCTTCCATTCTTCTGAGGTGGGTAAAATGAGGACCCAGATTGTTGGCGGCAATAGGCTGACTCTGTAAACCACTTAGAAAGGGCTGTAAAGCACTGTGAAGCTGTATATAAGTGTAAGTGCTATTGCTATTGTAACAAGGAGCTAACTGCAGATGCCAGCACTTACAGAGATAACAATCTTATTGAAAGAGGAAGCCAACTATGTAGATGGCTCCATTCAAAAACAAAGCAAATACTGCCAGCAGAAGTCCATTTAAGACAGAATATTTCGAAGCCCCTTACAGCAATACTGACAGCTAACAAAAGCAGAGTGATAGGATTAGAGCAAGCAGTCACTCACCCCAAAATCTAACACAGGACATAGCCATCAGCCACATTAGAAATTACCCAAAACCCTTTCAGAATACAAAGCCTATATTGTACAAATCCCAAACTTCAAAGTTACAGAACTAAATATGAACCCTTCCACTTATCCAATTGGATGGTCAGTTGACCCAGAACCTACCACAGTTTGGTTCTGTTCTTCAATAAACTTCCTTTCCAATCAGCCTCCATGTTATTTCCAGCATCTTTTTCCCAGCTTGGAACTGAACCAGATGGATTTTCCTTCCAACAATGAGATTTGGACTGAAGCAGAGGCTGAGCATCTACCAGATTTAAATATCCATGTGAATGTAGATTGGACAATTCTTGTGACAGCTCAATTTGTGTGGCTTTGGCCATGCTTTTTTTTTTTTTTTAGAAACCTTAATTCTCACTTAACTCTAGAAACAGATAATCCATTGTCTTGTGAACTTTGTTATTGATACAAACTATATTCCCTTTGCATTTTGACTGTATTTAATCAGTCTGCTAGACAAATACAGATAGTCCTCGACTTACGTCCATATCATTGAGCTTGGAATTATGGCCATATGTCATGCTGATTATTAAGCATATTACCATGTCACTCTGTGATTTTATGATCAGGATGGTTGTTAAGTGAATCATCATGGTTTAGGAAACACCACAGATATTGAGTGAATCCATTGTCCACAATGGGCTTTTTTTTTTTTTGCTAAAAATAAAATAAATGCCAGAGTCTGGCAATTATTATTATTATTTTTTGTAAATCACAGTTTTATATGACTGTGGGAAGCTGCAAACAAGTATAAATGTGGACAGGTTGCTGAGTGTCCTCTGTCAGGATTCAGGCAGTTACCTCAATTAAATCATGTGTGATGACCCAAGGTGGGATACAAAACAAACATAGTCACAGAAATAGCTGAAGCCCCTTTTATTCCTTCACTTTGCTTCCAAGCTCTGAATATCTTTGACTGAAGACAAAAAAAACTCCCACACAGTTTCATAAAGAAGGAAAAAAGCAACACAAACCAGGTAAGATAAGAGGATGTCCACAGATTACACACACTGGAAAGGATGCCAAACTCAGAGAGGAACCATAAACTAGAGATATTTACATGCTTTGTTTCCAGCACTTGCCTGTATACATGTCCATTCTCTTATCCAGTTGTCACAGCTGTAGCCCATGAAGAGGATCAAGGCCCTGTCCTCTCAAGTAGACCACATCTCTCCCTTATCCTCTCCTGTGTGCCCTAGGTTGGAGAGGGGATGGGTCTGGGTCCTCCTCTGATTGCTCAGCCAGCTTCTGCCCTTCCCCAGCCTCCTCCACAACTTCCGGAGCCATACCTCCACTCTCTGTCAGCTGTTCCTCCTCTCCCTCAGAGTCAGTCTCCACTAGGGGCATGACATCATGAATCTTGAGCCAAACTTCCAAAGCTAAACAGGATTTATTGGGAGTTAACATGTCGGCACTACCTGGGTGTAGCCAACTCTGAGACACATAATTCACTGCCACTCTTGTCCCTGGTTTTCCCCCACCTCTCTGGGTGTATCGTAATCCATATTCTCCAATGAAACACTTTCATAGCCAAGAGTCATCAGTCATATTCTCCAGTTAGATTTTTGTGTAGCAGAAGCTTCAGTCACTTAGTTACAATCTCTGACAAACTATTTATGGAATGCACTTTTTATTCCAAGCTTCTGCACTGCTCTTCCAGACCCCTCCCCCCTCCTTTTCTGTTGGCAACTATAAAACAGCCAAAGAAATGTTTTATGAGTTGACACCCAAAATATAATCATAGGACGGTGTTGCTAGTGGTGGCCAGCAGATCTACAATGGGAGATCCATCGTAACTCCAAATGGTCACTAAGCAACTGATTGTAACTCAAGAACTACCTGTACCTTTAAATTTGATATTCAGTTATTCCATTCTAAGGAGGTCAGACAACTACTAGCCCTTGTTGCCTATGGGCATTTTTTCCAGGGGAAAAAACTGAAAGAAAAGCAGTTTCTGGATACATTAGGTAAATTATTGCCAATTCATCTTTCCAAAAAGTACATTTGATGGTCTTTTGTAAAGACAAATGACAACAAAGGAAGAAGTTGGATTTTCTGGGACATGGTGACCACATTTTAGCTGAGTTTCTGTATCTGCAATGTGGATCTTGTAACCTTGATCAACATAAAAGCTTTAAAGGCGCTGCCAAGCTTGCAAAGGCTCATAGCTATTTGGGGAAAAAATCATAATGATTTTATTGGAAATAGACCAACAAGCAATGCTACTCAGCAGCCAAGAAGAGCATGAATGGTTACAGGGTATTCGGATTAGAAATTGTACCCTGTGGAAAGAAATGTTTTAAGTGCAGAAAAAGGCTGCTCTGAATTGAAGACAACCCAGGAGCAAAACATTTGCATTGTATACAAAAGCTTTTGGTTTCTGTGTCCTCCATTTTCACTCAAAAGCTTGGAAAAAATGATCAGATGGCAATATTACTAAATAGCTTGGCAGCACTCTGACAAGTGCTGGAAGTGCAACCAAATCCCAGGCACGTATTACCACATGTGGTGGACATGTTCAAAAGCAAAAATAAATAAATACTGGATTAAAATACACACCTGGCTAGAAAAAATGATGAGGGAACATATAGATTTAAAACCAGAAATATTTATGTTGGACATCATACGAGATAAATATAGTAAAAGAAACACATGTTTAATAGTACATATGTTAACAGCAGCCAGAATCATGCTCACACAACTTTAGAAGGGTGAGGAGATCCCCACAGAAGAAAAGATAATAACAAAAATTTTAGAATGTGCAGAAATGAATAAACTAACATTTGAAATTAAAGAAAAGGAAGAAACTGAATATTTGGGGATCTGTTCTATCCATGGTTAAATAAGAGAAACAGCAGTTGGAATCTCAAAGATTACAGAGAAAGATTAATCTCACTATTAGGGTTGTTTATTGTAACTTATTAATTTTGATTAGTATTACTAATTAATATGTATTTATGTGATGAGGGAAAAGCACTGTTATTATGAAACTACCATGAGATAATACTATTATAATGTTTATGATGAATATTACTCCAAAGAAATGTAACCAGGTAACATACTGTCTACATGGATTTGGTGTGTAGCCTACAAAAAGTTATGAAGAGTTTTGGTCACTACGATATAAAAAAAGATGTTGAGGTTTTAGAAAGAGTGCAGAGAAGAGCAATAAAGATGATTAAGGGGACTTGAGGCTAAAACAGACGAAGAACAGTTGCAGGCAGGGGGTGGGATCCAATAAGGTTAACTACCAATTCGGTTATTTACGAGGTTTGGTGATTTACGATGTGCTTCCCTGCACACTGCTGGTGCATGCCTGTAAATCGTCATCAGCATGCTGCGTGCAGAGAAGCAGTCTTTCAAAAAGCCCTTTCTTCCTGCTTTTTAAACTGCAGCTGTGCCTCGCAGGGCAGCTGAAGTTGAAAAAAATCAGGAAATAAACGTCAGGTATGAACCCAGGTGGGCAGAAACATCAGCAGACATAGAACCGGTTCTATGTCTGTTGCTCTTCAGAGCTACTGGTTCTACAGAAGTGGACAGAACTGGTAGAAACCCATTCCTAATTGCAGGAATTGTGTATGTCTAGTTTAACTAAAAGAAGGACTAGGGGAGACATGGTATAAGTGTTCCAATATCTCAGGGGTTGAAGAGAGGGTCAAAAGCAGGACAAGAAGCAATGGGTGGAAACTAATCAAGTAGAGAAGCAACCTAGAACTAAGGATACATTTCTTGACAGTGACAACAATTAACCAGTGGAACAACTTGTCTCCAGAAGTTGTGGATGCTCCGGCACTGGAAGTTTTTAAGAAGAGACTGGACATCCATTTGTCTGAAATGGGTTTCCTGCCTGATCAGGGGGTTGGAGACCTCCAAGATCCTTTCCAACACTGTTATGTGGTTTCAACCCCCTAGTCAACAGCTCTACAATTTCCTGATAATCTCCTTTCCAAGTTCTATCCAGGTCACCCCGCTTAGATTTTCAAAACCTGCCAGAATTGATTCAGGCTGACTACCTTCTCCTCTGTACAAAACAAAATATAATTTTTGGAAAAGATAAATGTCTCCAATAGGCAGTGTCCATTTAATAGGAACTTGGGTGGTTTTCAGAAGTGTTCCCTCAAGTTTAGCTCCTTCCTAATGCAGCACTTCCAAGTCCATTGTGCCTCCGTGGTTCCCAGATCAGCAGAAGGATCTCCAGCTATTGAGTGACAATCTCTTTACTATTAGCTGATACTTTACTTACCAAGTGTTCCAGAGCATAAAACCATTTTGAAACAGCAGGTTTACAAACTGTTTCTGCCACCAATTTAGGGAAGTGAAGCACAGATGGTGCACAGTGTGTTACAATTTACCATCATCCTGGACTAGAAGAGTTCCAGACGTCATAGAGGAGCAATGCAGAATGGTAAATAGCCACACTGGAAAGCTGAACAAACTCAAGCTGTTTGTCTAGCAAAGAAGAGAGTAGGTCAAGAGAAGGCAGGGCTTTTCAGGATTGGGTTGGCTTGTAGGGAGGGAGGAAGGGAGACCAAGGCAGAATGACCAAGAGAGGCTAAGCAGTGAACATGAGAGACAGAGTTCAGGAGATGAGCAAAGATCACCCCCTCCTGATCCTCGAGCACAGAGAGTAGAGAGAAGGCGAGAACAGCATAGACTGAGCTGACTACTCAGGAGGAGAGTGTCCTGACCCTCTTCCCAAGGCACAACTGGGGACTGAGACTTAAGGAGTTGCTGTGGGGAGGGGCATTTGTCGGGAACAAATGCTGGATTCCTACAGTGTTGGGTGCCGATGTTTGAACTTTCCTAAATTCCTTGCATTCTTGCTGGATGTCTGTATTACTTGCTATGCTTCCTTGCTTCCTGTATTCTTCAACTTGCCCTGCTAGATTTCTTGCTGTGCAGCTGTGGTGTTCACAGTGTTGGGCTAGACTATTTGAAGCCAGAGGCTGCTTGAGGGGTGTGTGTGTGTGTGTGATCACTTTGCTCTGGGACTTACCAGAAACGTGGAGCATTTGAGGAAATTTGGAGTAATAAAGGGATGGTTTGAACCACCAGCTGCCTGTGTTATCTCTGTGTCATGCCCCCAGATCATCAGAGTGCGAATGCAATTTAGGATTGTTTATTGTTGACATGGTAGTTCAAAGCCTGGCACCTTTTTTGTGAGGTCATTCTATGACAATATACAATATGTGCTCCAAACAATGCACACATTCAAAGCATTTATTTATTTATTTATTTATTTATTTATTTATTTATTTATTTATTTTTCAATCTCTTATAAGATAATAGGTATAAGTATAAACATGAGTAAGAATACAGGAAATAGGTATGAATAAATGGGGACAATAGGACAGGGATGGTAGGCACGATGGTGCACTTACAGACCTAATGAAGAAATTTTCAAATCCATCCTAGCCCAAAGAAATACTTGGAGGAAATAATGCTTGGTCACTTATATTGCATCCTTAGTTGCTTTTGTGACACAGTCAAGCTTCCCTCCTTGCAGGTTTGGCCTAATCTGAATGAAGAATCCAATTATAAGAGGTTAATCAGTCAGGTCATATATTTATTGGAAAGTTCCTATTTGGAAGTGAATCTGGACTTGCACAGAAAACAGGAGACCCAATGGGGCTGATTATAATGTACTGAATTATACATTATACAGTTGTATCAGGACACGGTGTTGCTAATTTATGGAACAAAATGAGGATTGCTTATTAGGAAAGATTAAGATTCTGGCTCAACTGTAAATAATAACTGTGAGAGGGGTCTTGGTGTCCAAATGCAGGGGTTTCCAACCTTGACAATTTTAAGACTTGTGGAATTCTGGGAGTTAAAGTCCACAAGTGTAAAGTTGCCAAGGTTGGAGACCCCTGTCCTAGTGGACTCCCAAGTGTGCTGCAGCTGCAAAAAAGAAGTCAATGAAGTCTTACAGTGCATCAACAAAGGGATAGTGTCAAAGTCATGAAAAGTGATAATACTGCTTTTTGCTGCATTAGTGAGGCCACACTTGGGATACTACATTCAATTCTGGCCACCACAATACAAAAAAAAAAAAGTTACCAAGACCCTAAAAGGATTGCAGAGGAGAGCAACTAAGATAATGAGTGTTCTGCAGGATCAATTGCATGAGGAACAGTTTCGGGAACTAGGTGTATCTAGCCTAACCAAGAGAAGAATTAGGGATGACATGATAGCAGTCTTTCAGTATTTAAGGGCAGGGATGGGAATCTGACCAGCATAACTACCGGTTCTGTTGCTGTGTATTGCGCGAGTGCAATTTACGACCTGCTGAGCTGCCCAGACAGCTGAGCAGCGCTGTATGCAAGTGCACAGTGGTTAGAAAAACCCCTTTTCCCTGCTTTTTCAACTGCAGCTGTGTCGCGCAAAGCAGCTGCGGTTGAAAACGCAGGAAATAAAGATCATGTAAGAGCCCGGGTGGGCGGGTGAGCCAAAATAGCTCTAAACATAGAACCGGTTCTATGTATGCTCTCTGTTTGCTGCTCTTCAAAGCAACCAGTTCTACAGAAGTGGACAGAACTGATAGAATCCCACCCCTGCTTAAGAGCCTCTAAGAGAAAAGAGGGGGTCATTTTATTATCCAAAGCTCCAGATTAGCAAGCAGCAATGGATGGAAGCTTGCTAAAGAGTGATCCAATCTGGAACTAAGGAGGAACTTCCTGATGGTAAGAAAAAATAATCAGTGGGACATTTTGCTTCCCCAAGTTGTTGTTGCATCATTACTGGAAGAAAGGATGGGATAGCCCTTTGTCTGGAATGATGGAAGGTCTCCTGCCATGCATGGTGGTTGGATAAGAAGACATCCAAAGTCCCTTCCAGTCCTTTGATTCTATAAATCTGTGGTTCTTGATAAAGACTCTTTGTATGTAGGACCCCTAGAAGGGTTTCTCTGTTGGCCTGCAACTGAGCTTGGCAGGAACTATCAAAATTCTGATTTGGATGTCTTTTGCTACTGATTGATTTCTGAGGTAATTCTTTACAATTGTTTTTTTCACTGGCGTTGGGCAAACAGCTGCTTGTTACTCCACTGGGCCTGCCATAGTTAACTCTGGCCTTCTTTTGGCTCCTGTCTCCACCGACCAGATGTCGTTTCATCCAAGCAAGATAAAATTATCCCTTTGCAAGAAGTTTGTCAGCATATTAACAACTGGGATCTTGTGGTTGATGAAATGATAGTTGTCTTCTTGACAAGCTACTGAGATGTCAAGATTAAGTCCCAGGGCTTAATCTAGTATGGTTTAAGAAAGGAATTGATGTCTTTTTGAAGCCACAGTAGCTGTTGACACTGGGTTTATTGTAATGTGAAAATAGAATTGGGAACTGGAAAAAATATAGCATTTGCTACTAATTGCTTGACATTGCCGGAAATCAAAGTCAGGAATAAATTCATTGCACAGGGTAACAGACATACCATTTCTATTTTAAATTACACCAGGAGAGATTCATTTGCAATTATGAGATAAGGTGTCATGTCCAGCCCAAGGTTTATTTTTAAAAATTATATCTGTATTTCAGAATAAAAATGACTGAACAGAAATGGAAACATCTTGGCTTAAAACAAAAGGAAAAATAAAGCAGAAGAAATAGGAAATTGGCCCATAAAACCTTAGATTGAAAAGAGCAATAAAGTCCACAAGTGATCACAGAAATATTTATTTATTTATTTATTTTAATTTGTTGGTAAACCACCTTTATTATTTTTACAAATAACTCAAGTTGGGGAACATATCCAATTGGGTGGGATTCAGTCGGTTTGAACCGGTTAGTGTGAACTGGTAGTCCTGGCGAACAGTGGGCCCTGCTCACCCACCGCTGCCCTAGTCCAGTGGGGGCTAACCTATTTGGGGTCCCATGCCAAAAATTGCATACACACTCACGTGCCAGCACCCAGAAGGCAATGCAAGTGTCCCCTTGCATGACCCCCCGTGCACCATGTGTTTCTGCGCATGTGCACGTATCACCTGTGCCCCCCATCCCCCATGCATGCAAGATATCTTCCAATCAGCTGTCAGGTGGCAGTGTATGCGCACATATGCAGTGGGGCTCTTTCGGGTGACCTCTTGCATGTTGGCAGAAAGGGTTTTGCATGCCACTTTTGGCATGCATGCCATAGGTTTGCCATCATGGCCCTAGTCTGTCCTTTTGCAGTGTTTTGCAGTGAACCGCACACTCACCAAACTGGTTGTTACACCTGTTGAATCCTGCTACTGTATCCAATACACCTTCCTATTCCTATTTTCCCCACAATGACACAATTTCTCAGCGCAATCCCCGATGTGAATTGTGCTAAGAGACAATGACTGGCCTGAAGTCACCTAGCTGGGTTACATGCCTAAGGTAGAACTAGAACTTATATGTCACTATAAGTGACATATATATATGTCCTAGTGATTGGCCCAAATTCACCCAATGGGCTTTCATCAGTTAGATAGGACGTAAGCTCTTAATCACCTGCTTTCTAGCCTGGTGCCTTAACTACTAAACCAAACTGGCTACATATATTCTTATTTAAAAGCTCAGAAGGACATTTTTACTAATTCTAAATGTTACTAAAAGGCCAGCTAGACAAATGGCTTTCAGAAGTTAAGAAGAAATAATATGCTCTTGCCTCTGCTTTCTAAAGCTTGATTTAAAGAGACGAGAGAAAGATTTTGGACAGAGAGAAATCATATGAGAGAATTAAGATTCATGCTTCTCAACCATTTATGACTCTTCAAAGAATGATTATTTGAAATGCACAAGTAAGACCTCAATTTATGATTCGGGAGACTCTTCTGGTTGAAGTTTCCCCTCACAATCTGTGTTTACCTGGCATGTTTTATCTCATAGCTGAATTGGTCAGCATTTCAGATTTACACAACAAATTGAATGAAAAAAACCAAGTGGGTAAGATTTGGATCATGTACTGAAATTATGACATGAGTTTAAGTTGAAATGAACCAAATGGTTAAGTTCCCAACCCTTACGTCTTTGCCTTAAAAAAGACAGCTGTTTTTTTTAATATTTGTTTTTTTTATTCATAAACATTTTGAATACAGAGTATTGTTGAAAAAGCAAAAAAAACAAAAACCAAAACAGAAATATCAACATATATACTAGTAACAATAATTAACAAAATAATTTGAGTTTCTTGTATTAGCTTATTTATAGTTCTATTAATTATTATCAGTATGTTTCTAATTGTCAATCCTCTTTGTATTTAATTCTAACATAACAATAATCTTTCTTCCCCTAATTTCTACCAGTTATCTCTAGCCATTCGTAAAATCTATTCCATGTTAAGTAATATTCTGTATCTTCTTTATCCTTTATTTTTAATGTCAATCTATCCATCTCTGCACAATCTGGTATTTTCTGAATTACATCCTCATATAATGGGGTGTTCTCATTTTTCCAGTGTTGTGGAAATACAATCCTTGCAGCTGTCAATACATGCACAATTAAATATACAGTCCCTTTGTCATATCCTTCTGGCATAATACCCAACAAAAATATTTCTGGTTTCAACTCTCTGTGTTGCTTAATTATCTTTTCCAATCATATATGTATTTTTGTCCAATATTTTCTTGCTTTTATACAAGCCCACCACATATGATAATAAGAACCTGGAGTTTGATTACATTTCCAACATTTGGCAGACATGTTGCTTAACATTTTTGCCAATCTTGCTGGTGGCAAATGACATCTATATAACATTTTATATTATTTTCCTTATATGCAGTAGCCATAATCAGTTTATCTTTAAAAGACAGCTGTTTTTGTTTGTAATCTAGATTGAAAAACTGATCGCCTGCTGTGTCAAATTTGTATTTGCATAAGCTACATTCCTTGAATTAGGGGTTGAGCAGAATTGCTACTTTGGCAGGTTTTGCATCTGCATTGATTTCTTGAAACTGTAATTTACAAAGCAATATGCAAGTTTTAATTTCTTGACTCAAGCACATGGCAGCAATAAACCCCCTTGGCTCAGAATTCCCGAATACAGGTAGTCCTTGACTTAGAACCATTTATTTAGTGGCCATTTGAACTGATGACTGTGCTGAAAAAAGTGACAATCAGTCCTCACCCTTATGACCGTTGTAGTGTCCCTGGAACCCATGATCAAAATTTAGACAATTGGAAACCAGCATGCAATTTATGATGGTTGAAGCATCTAAGGGTCACGGGATCACTATTTGTGACTTATCCAAGGCTTCCAAATAGGAAAATTAAAGGAGAAAGAAAAAAAAATTGCTCAATGACCAAAGTTACAATAACACTACAAAAAGTGACTTATGACCATTTTTCAAAGTTATGACCATTGCAGCATCCCAGTGCTCATGTGATTTATATTCAGATGCTTGACAACTGACTCACATTCATGACGGTTGCAGTATCCCATGGTCAAAAGATCGCTTTTGTGTCCTTCCAACAAGCAAAGTCAATGGGGAAGCCAGATGTCAGGATTCCGGCAGTTACCCCCATTTAAAATCATGAGTCCTGAGCCAAACTTCCAAAACTTCAAAAGGATTTATTGGGAGTTAACATGCCAGCATTGCCTGGGTGTAGCCGACTCTGAGACACATCATTCATTGTCACCCCTGATCCCGATTTTCCCTCCACCCCCTGGGTGTATCATAATTCATATTTTTCAATGGGACACATCCATATCCAAGAGTCATCAATCATGTTCTCCAGTTAGAATTTTGCATGGCAGAACCTTCAGTCACTTAGTTAATTTCTTTGAAAACTATTTATGGAATGCACTTTTGATTTCCAAGCTGCCACATTGCTCCCCCTCCCTTTCTGTTAGCAACTCTAAAAAGACCATAGAAATATTTTATGAGTTGACACCAGATTCACTTAATAACCATGTTCCTAATTTAACCATCACAGTTATCTACTTAACAAATGTGGCAAGAAAAGTCATAAAATGGGGCAAAACTCACTTAACAAATTTCTCACTTTAGCAACATAAATTTGGGGCTCCATTGTGGTCATTAGTTGAGAACTACCTGTAATTACACAGATAAAAAGGTCATAAAATTGGCCACAATTTTAAAGACTGCCTTGCTTTGTGACAGAAGTTCTAGTCCCAATTGTAGTGGCAAATTGAGGATTGTCCTGTAAGACAAAACTTCACGCGGCAAATATACAAGCAAAAGATTACAGCAGGAATCTTGTTAATGCAGTAATTCCAAAACGAAATCACAAACTTAACTGCTGTGAAAATTAAACATGCAACCAAGATTATGAAAACAAATTTTGCATTTTATGAACCACAAGCCCATTCTTTCTATCTTTTTTTTTAAAAACCAGTACTCATCTGTTGAAATTTGGCCAGCTCTGTGTTTCTTAAAGCCCATGTCACACTGCACCAATGGATGGAAAGAGGATGTAAAACAGAGAGAAACACTTGCCATCCGTGGCTTGTATGTAAATAATTATATTTTGTATAAATATTGCATTTTTTTATAAAAAAGAGCAACTTTTACCTAAAAATCAGGAAAGCAGGCAGAGATTGAGTTGCTCACAGAATCACAAGATCATTCAGAAATCTATCTATCTGCCATTGGCTAGCTCAGTCTGTCACATAAAATTTGCCAGCAAGCAAACTCACAAAATTAACGTCACAACACACCATGTATGTAAAATAGAATTTTTATATAAAAAGCAACTTTTATCCAAAATCAGGCAAAGCAGACAGATTGAGTTGCTCACAGAAAATTCAGTGATTCTATCTATCTGCCATCGGCTAGCTCAGTCCTCAAATTTGCTTGCCGTGAGCCTGCACTGAATTTGCTTGGAAGCAAACCTTCAGTCCTAAGGGAGGTTCGGCAGTGCTTAGCTATAAAGCAAGAAATCCAACCATTTTCCTTGCCTTCCTAGCTAATCTAAATCTCTCCAGCACAGCAGAACAGATGATAGTCAGAAAAAGGGAAAATATAACTAGCAGACAAGTTAACGGGTAAGGAGTGAGTGGGCGGGAGGGTTCACGCAGGCCATGTGGGCTGAGCAGCTTGTGTTTCTGTGCAGCCTGAATTAATTGCTTGGGGGGTGCTCTGGGGTTGAGATTTGTCTGCAGCCCACAAAATTTTCTTACGGCCCACCAGTGGGCCGTGGCCCACTGGTTGGTAACCGCGCTCTTGAGAATAGTCAATCCTTCTAAATTTTGGAAGAATGAACTTCCAGAGCATGGACCATTATTTTTCTCTTGCTTTTTTGGGGGGGGGAGGGGAGAAGGTTGGTCTGTATTTTGCTGACTTGTTTTATGCATTACATTGTGGCTGCATATGACACTTCATACTCTGAACTGCAGAGAGTTTGGAACCACCTAACTACAATAGCACTCTTAATTAATGTGTGCGGACAATACATGGCTATAAAATGACCCCGTTACAGAGTTTTAGGGATGTTTATTCGGACCATAAAAAGATGATTGAGCTGAACATTTTTTGATAGTTCAATTTGTTACAGACACACAGACACAGAGAAAGAGACTGTCAGCATTCCAACTCACAAACTCCAAACCAATAACTCAAGACAGGCATTTTCTCAAAGTTCCATTTTATTAAGGTTGTCATATTGGCACAGCTGGAAAACCCGAATCTGAGAGTCTGGGTTTTTCCTTCCCAAAAGAATTTAAAAGATCCATCCCCATCACACGAACCAATCAAACATCATCCAACTGGAGACCTTTCTTCAACAACACTCCTCTCCAGGTGCAGGGTGACTTGGCCTTGATTTTCTGTAAAAGAGTGTTTGTGAGTCTAACTTCTGCCTGTCTATGAATCCCCCTCCCAATTTCCCAACTCTAAATGTGACAGCCTCAAAACTTTCAAGTAATATGGCTTCCGAGGCTGGCAGAGAAAGAGAGAAGGAGGGGAGACTGCATAGAAGTAGAACTTTACAATGCATCTAAGAAGTGGTTTCTTGCTGGTGCTTCAAGCAACGTTCTTCAATGATGTTTCATAAAACATATTCTAAGGAACAGAACACATTTGCCATGCCTGTCTCCTTTACATCTCTTTCTGGGCTTCCTGGCACATCCAGTATACATAGTGCAGAGAGATATAGTGAGAAAATAGGCAAGGTATGTGTCTGAAAAGGATTGTAGTTTCATCAAAAATGGAATAGTAAAAAAAAAGAGAGAGAGAGGCATATTGAGGAATATACATTAAAGCACTCCTAACTAGGGCCATTACAGAACCAAGAATGACACATCAGGGAAACTGAATTTAAAAAGGATCTCTTTCAGTGAATTTATATTGGCAGATATGGACATTAAGGGGCTGTATATAAAATGCTTCATGGTAGGGAAAGTTGCAAATAAAAACATGTCGATTTCAAAAAAGAAATTTGTTTCATGTACAGGGAGTAGAATTTTTTTGCCCGCTCCAAAAGACTCTGAGCAGCTGTCATATTAATAGGTGCAGAAAAAGGAATTGTACTGGCATCAAACTGCATTTGCTTATAACGGTGTTGGAAGAAAATCTGGTCTAGTTCATTCTGGGAGAAGACACTGAAATAAAATGGAGGCAAGCCTATTTTGGAAAGGAGGTCCTTGTTTATTCAGTAACAGAAACGTCAGTGAAAAGCAGTTGTTTTCTGGGGTGGCTGACAAAATGGGGTTGAAAGTAGGTGGGTTTTTATACATTCTTTGGGGCTTTGTGATTGAGATGCCTGTTCCTATGTAAGAATGTGTCCTTTAAGGCTAGGTCACACTGCGACGGATGCAAAATGTAATGCAAAAAGGACACAGCGGACGGACAAAAATTCAGCAGTGGCTCATCCGTTGTTATCCGCTCTCAAAAGTGCCCAAATTTGCATAAACAGAACGGAAAACAATGGAAAGGAACGGACATGGGAGGATGTAGTGGGGATGAGTAAAGCGGATGTTTGTAGTCAGCTAGCGGATGAAAATGGATGAGGCGGATGACACATCCGCAGGGCTTCCGGGGGAGAATAGCGAAGTGACCCGTAGCAGAAGGCAGGATGCGTAGCGGATGACAATGGATGCTCACGGACGCCTATAGGATGCTTATAGCGGATGCATAGCGGATGCGTAGCAGATGCAAAGCGTTCACTGCGCATGCGGGGAGGATGAATTGCATCAGTCCGCGGATATAAAAGGATGCAGCTCGCAGCAGTCACCATTCAGGGAAAGACCTGCTGCCAGAGACATCTTGAGAGAACACATGGGGAAGAAGAGGAAGCCTGTGCCTACACCTACCAGCCTGCAAGAAGGACAGAACCCACCATCCACCCCCTGGCACTGACTCTGAAGCTGCTGGTGTTTCTGCTGCTGCTGCTTGGTGCTGCTGGTGTTGCTGCTGGTGGTGCTTCTCCTGCTGTGCTGCTGGTGTTTTGTCCGTTTAATGCTTTATATGTGAGCTGCATCCGCTTTCATCCTTTTCTATGTCCGTGCTACTAATGCTGTTGGATGTTCCGCGTACCTTTCGCTTCTCTCCTCTTTCCGCTTTCAGCTGCAGCAGATTGAGTTGAGGGGATGTCCAGAGGATGCGAGAGGATACAGTGGACGTTTAACGGATGACAACGGACTGTAGAAACGTTTGTTGCCCGTAGTGTCGCGGATGTAGATCGTACGCGGCGGAAAGTTCATCCGCTCAAAAAGTTTTGTGCGCTCAAAATTTTGAGCGGATGAAATAGCAGTAGCATGTTACGGATGGAACATTTTTCTCGTCCGCTGTGTCCTTTTTACAAACGTTTTGCATCCGTTGGGCAGTGTGACAGGGCCTTAAGGGAAGACTAGTTTAGCCAAATGGGTAGACTGCCATGTCTTTTTATATATTTGTCTTTTTGTTCTAACCCTTTTGAACTGGGTTTCCTTCATAAACCTTTTTTTTGAAGCCATAAGTTTGAAGGCAGGGCCCGTCCCCCTTAATTTCATTTATGAGCAGCACCTACCACCTGCAAAGCTGCAAAATGTACTGAGTTTTTAAACACTAGCCACAAAGTATGTTTTTTCTTTTCAAACAGGAACCCAAAAGTGCTGAGTGTTATTTCCAGCCTTGCTATGAGCAATAGATCTTTTGATAGCCTATAATAACATCTTGGCAAACTGTATGAAATATAGCACCTTTCCTATGGCAAATGTAATATTTAATCAAGATGATTTGGTATAATCACCTGGAAATTAAACAGCTTTTCAGATTCAAAAGGTGCAGCAACGAGGATGTCTCCACAAAAGGGGTAGCTAATATAAGTTTCCCCCCCCTCCACCAAGGCCTTTAAAATTGTTCGTTCTTCAAACTGAGCTTGAAAGTTTGGGCTTATTATCAGCTGCATAATGAAATAGTCATTAAAAGTCCAAGTACAGGAAAAAAAAAAACCAAAGGATTTTCTGTCTTAACATATATAATTCAAAAACACTTTTTTTCTTTATGATAATGATAATTAAGGTCCCCAAATATATTTATTACCTTTATAACTCAATTTTTGAGATTTAATGTTTTTGGATTTTAAAATTTTAATTTAACATCTCTATCATATGGAACTGCACATTGATATAAGTGAAATATACCTACTTTGTAAATATACTTAGTAAAGTATACTTACTTAGTAAATATACTTTACTTACAGCCAAAATATTTATTGTTCAGCACTGGAAAGACAAATATTAGGCTTTAACCATGTGGGGTTTGCAAAATTGATTAAGATAGATTAGCTATGGATGACTGTAGCAAATTATGTTTTGTTTATTGTACATTTAGTGTACAAATACACCCCCACACTCATGCAAATACACAATTAAAACATTCCCTCTCTTTTTTTTTGTTTCTTGTTTTTAGTTTTGACCCTCTTCTTTTTTAATTCCATATATTCTTTCATTTCTTTTTGTATTTATTTAATTTTTTAGAAGAATGTTCCTCAAATGTTTGCATTTTCTTCACTTTGGCTTTTTTGCAATGTCTACAAATCAACTCTCCTGTAAGTTTGAAACAGGCTGTATGATTACTTCATATAAAGCTTGCTTCGGAAGGGAATGGAAAATTGCAATACTTCCAGGCTAAATGGCCTGCCAGCAATATTGTTCAGTTAATAGTAGTATGGCAGACTATTATAATAAGTTATTAAATGTCTAAAGGTCCAGTTTGGTTGAATAGAATACAATAGAATAGAATAGGATAGAATAGAATAGAATAACAGAGTTGGAAGGGACCTTGGAGGTCTTCTAGTCCAACCCTCTGCCTAGACAGGAAACCCTACACCACTTCAGACAAATGATTATCCAACACCTTTTTAAAAACTTCCAGTGTTGGAGCATTCACAACTTCTGGACACAAGTTGTTCCACTGATCTATTGTTCTAACTCTTAGGAAATTTCTCCTAGATTGCTTTTCTCCTTGATTACTTTCCACCCATGGCTTCTTGTCTTTCCCTCAGGTGCTTTGGAGAATGGCTTGACTCCCTCTTCTTTGTGGCAGCCCCTGAGATATCGGAGATTATAGTTAAGACACCAGGCTAGAAAAGTGAAAGACTGAGTTCAAGTCCACACCTCAGCCATGAAAGCCAGCTGAGTAATTTTGGGCCAGTTACTCACACTCAGCCCAACCTACCTCACATTTTTTTTTTTTTAGATTTAGAAAGCATTGTGTGTATTTTTGGGTATTACATCAGTGACTTACACGTAATGATGTATCTGTTCAGTCATGCAGTGCCAGAAGGGAAGTATTATATACAGTGTATCTAGGATAATTGTATTAATTGAGCAATTCAAAGAGACTTAACAAATATAGTTCAAAGAAGATACTGTTCATTGTATTTTAAATTACTATAATTCCATTTGTCCAAAGTGGTACAGGGTCTCCTGCCTGAGTAGCGAGTTGGATTAGAAAATCTTCAAGGTCTCTTCCAATTTTGTTATTCTGTTTTCTGTGCTTCCATATTCTTGCAAGAAAATGACAGGTATGTACCAGGATTAGTTTTTGGAGAGCCAGTTTGGACTTGTGGTAAAGGCACCAGTCTAGAAACTGTGTGATTATGAGTTCTAGTCCCACCTTTAGCATGAAAGCCAGTTATACTACTTTGGGCCAGTCACACCCTCTCTCAGCCCAACCCATCTCACAGGGTTGTTGTTATGGGGAAAATAAGAGGAGGAAGTATTCAAAATATTCACCTTGAGCTTTCGATAAATGTAAAATACATGAATAAATGGATGAGAGGCCATCAAAAACTCCAGACCCTGGATGAGAAGAATTGCAAAAATATTCTGGAAGAAGGCAGTAGCAAAATAGCAAACTACTTCTGTGTTGGTCCAAGAAAACTTCAGAGATGCACACATAGAAAGGTAAAGATAAAGGTTTCCCTTATCCAGTCATGTCAAACTCTAGGAGATGATGCTCATCTGAATATGTAGTTTAGCATCAACAAGATCATTATTATGGGTTGCTATGAAATGTTACATGATACATGAAAAGCTGCTGAGCATGCATGTTTTATCACAGATGAGTCAAACAATGCTAAACAACAAAACAACATGTTCCAAACCCAGTATCTTTATCTATCTGTTTAAGAGGCCCCTCACCTTGTATCTGTGGAGTGTCTCTCCTGAAGATAAAGGTAAAAAGTAGAGGTTTCCCCTGTCCAGTTGTGTTCGATTCTAGGGGTTGTTGCTCATCTCCGTTTCTTAGCCAAAGGAGCCAGCATTTTCCAAAGACACGTCTGTGGTTAAGTGGCCAACATGACTATATGCTGAAGTTCACAGAATGCTGTTACCTTCCCACTGAAGTGGTACCTATTTATCTACTCACTTTGCATGCTTTTGAACTGCTAGGTGGGCAGGAGCTGGGGCAAGCATGGGAGTTCAACACATTGCGTGGCACTTGGGTCTTGAACCTGGGCTGTCAACTTTCCAACTGACTAGCTCAGAGTCTTTAACTACTGAGCCATCCTGCCCACAGGAATCATCAGGAGACTATTTTTTTTATAAATATACCGGTACGTATATACAACATTGCTCTCCTCCTCAAAAATCTTCAAAAGATATATACAAATGGAAAATGCATTACTGAAAGGAAATGCTTATGAAAATAATGTGATCCATTGCTACCATCATCCTTATGAAGAATTTTATGAAAGAATGGATGCCTTCTTTTTTTTCCCCATTGGTATACATCTTTTCCAGAGCACGTCCAATTTGACAGCCCTGCATACTGTCTCCTTTACATCAGTCAGAATCAAAACCGTTGCCTGTCTCACTGACAGCTGACAGAGAAACCTTTTCCTTCCCTCCCTGCAGAGTCCTCCTGAGCTATCTCTAACTTCCTTAACTTTGGGCGAGATCAAATTGGCCCTTGGGCAAAAGGATCCTCTGGAGACACAGTGAGAGTTTCATTGTAACCTCTTCCCAGCCTGACAAATGAGGTTCTTGAGTAATGATGTTTTAACAAAAGGCCAGCATTATAATCAGAAAAACTTTTGCAAAGCACAGTTTCTATCTCCGCCTATCTGTTTAAGGGGTCCCTCACCTTGTATCTGTGGAGTGCCTCTCCTTAACATAAAGGTAAAAGGTAAAGGCTTTCATTGTCCAGTTGTGTCTGATTCTAGCAGTTGTTGCTCATCGGAACATGTAGTTAAGAAATAACAGGTCATCAACAGAATATTATGGGATGCTATGAAATGTTAGATGATAGATATAAAGCAGCAGAACATGCATGCCTTATCATGGGTGAGTCAAACAATGCTAACCAATGAAATAATACATTCCAAACCTAGTATCTTTACCTATTTGTTTCAGAAGTCCCTCATCTTGAATCTGTGGAGTGCCTCTCCTTAGATAAAGGTAAATAGTAAAGGTTTCCCCTGTCCAGTCATATCCAATTCTAGGGGTTGGTGTTCATCTCTGATTCTTAGCCGAAGGAGCAGTAATGTCTGAAGACACTTCTGCGGTCAAGTGGCCAACATGATTATATGCTGAAGTTCATGGAATGCTATTACCTTCCCACAAAAGTGGTACCTATTTATCTACTCACATTTGCATGCTTTTGAACTGCTAGATGGGCAGGAGCTGGGGCAAGCATGGGAGCTCACCCAACTGTGTGGCGCTTGGGTCTCAAACCTGGACTGTCAACTTTCCAACCGACTAGCTCAGCATCTTTAACTACTGAGCCATCCCGCCCACATATACAGGAATCATCAGCAGGCTATTTTTTTTTTTTTTGTATAATCAGAGAAGGTTTGACAGAGCAGAGTTTCTCTCTCCGCCTGTGAGAGAAAATGATGGTAACCCCTTCTTTTTTCCCCCTTGCAATTGGACATGTCATATATCTCTGGAAGGTCTCAGTCACCAAGTCATGGTTGTCCCAAAGATGATTTCCAAAAGGCAAGTGGACTTTCTTTGGGTTTTTTTTCCTCCTTGAAGACATTTCCCTTCTCATCCAAGAAGCTTCTTCAGTTCTGACCAAATGGTGGGGATTGGAAGGATTTATGGAGTGGAAGGACTGCAAGAAATATGAATCCTTTCATTCTCCACCATTTTGTCAGAACTGAAGAAGGTTCTTGGATGAGAAATGGAATGTCTTCAAGGAGAAAAAAAAACCCAAGGAAATATAGTTGCCTTTTGGGAAAAAAAAAAAGCACCTTTGGGGTGGATATTTCATAGCATCACCACAGTCCTTGAAAGTGGGGGTTCAACACATGCATTATGCAGGTGCTAAAGGAACTATTCCATTAATACAGGTGCTTAAACCAGCACCTTCTATCTCAGATCTTGCTTAATTTTGCTTAAATTTTAGACTAGATTCTCTTGCAAACAAAATCCAACCAGATTAACATCAGACCAACAATCATGCAAACAATACTCTAATCAAGGAATGGCCAAACAAGCCAACAGCAAATAGCATCTAAATGTAGAATAGAATAGATTACCTTTATTGTCAAATGCATTCCACGAATACAATGAAATTTCCAAGCTACTTCAGCACAGTGCCCCAAACACCATATCACAATCACATTACAGAGTATTTTAAGATAATAATAATAATAATGATAATGATAATGATAATGATAATGATAATGATAATGATAATAATAATAATAATAATAATAATAATAATAATAGGACTAAATTGCAAATGCACTGTTTGATTCAAGACAATTACTGCCTTGGAAAAAAAACTATTTCTCAATCTACTGGCCCTCATTTTAAGACACCTATCATGCCTCCCTGATGATAACAGTTCGAAATATGAATGTTCAGGGTGAAAACGGTCAGTGAAGATTTTTAGTGTTCTAGAGAGGAGTCTGGTCTTTGCAATCTCTTCCAAAGAAGAAAGAGAGCAACCGATGATTTTTTGTGCTGTGTTTATAATTCTCTGGAGCATCTTCTTATCCAATGCAAAGCATCCAGCATACCATGCTGTTACACAGTATGCCAAAATGCAAAAGTCTGTTTACTTAGAAGTAAAAAGAACTTCTAAGACTACCCCCAGGGCAAGCCACTAGACTCTAAACTGAGAGCAAGCCCCATTCCTTTCCAGCAGCGATGGTGTTACATAGTTTGGGTAAGGAAAGCAAGAATAGAGCTGGAGAGAACCTGGAGGTCTTCTAATCCAACCTTTTGGTCAAATGGGAGACTCTATATCACTTCAGACAGGTGGCTTGTCCAGTCTTTTCTTTTAAAACCTCCATTGTTGGAGCATCCACAACTTCTGGAGGCAAGCCACCCCCTTGGTTAATCGTTCAAGCCATCCTCCTGAAACGTCCAAGCTCAAAGAGCACCAAAGACCTCTTATCTCAACCCTGAAGTTCAAATATTCTCTTTTATTAAAATCCAACCAGTCAATCCACCTCCCCAAGCAAATGTTCCTTATTGCCTCCAGCATTGCCTCCCTTTTTGTGCCCTCACGGGATTCATAGCCCTTCTTTCTTACCTTTAGTTTCCTCTGCCATCAACCGGACCCTGGTCCCTCTATCACATCCATCACCTTGGCACCTCTGCTTCTCTCTGGAGCTTGAAATGCCAGGAAATGCTGCATCTTTGCACAATGGCTTCCTGTAGGGATAACGGCTGTCACTTATGTTATGGAACAAGCTTAAAGAAAGGCATAATCACTCTAAACGTATTCTGTAATTCTATAAAAGCAAATCTTTAGGAGAACCTCTAAAGGTTTAAAACTCTTCTCCTTTTTTTTTTTTTTTTTTTTNCGATTGGCTAGAATGTAAAAGAAAAAGAAAGTGGGAACTAAGGGGGAAAATGAATCTATGAAACATATTATCACATATATATCAAAAGGCAGGAATTTATAAATGTTAGTTCTAGATTTCCTTGCTCTTTGATTAAGTAATAGATAGAATATATCCATAAAACACATAGTTATAATCCAACAACAAATATTAATAATAGAATATTATGTTTTGTAGAGTATAAACAACAGATAACCTATAGGATATGGGAAATAATTGCCACATAATATTAATCATGAAATATTTAATTCACTATCAAATGTATTGAAGGAAAATTTAGTTTTATCATAAAAGCTGTTGTGATGTTTGCTTGTATGACTTTTTGTCTTTTCAATTTTGTATATTTTAACCTTTTGTATTTAATAAAGTTTTTTTTTTTTAGAATAATAAAAAAAGAATCATTGAATGATAGAGGGTTTGATATTTTTACTATGTGCATTTTTTTCTTCCTATTTTTCTAAATAGAATAGTGGTCCCCAACCTTTCTGGCTTGGCAGACCAGTAGAGGGGGGCAGGGGATGGTTCTGTGAGTGGCAGGCACACACACTCATATGAGCAGTTCATGCAAGAGGAGCTGTGAATACACAGGCTTGCCTGCCACTCATGCAGATGGAGTTTCCTGTGTACGGGGGCAAAGCTCACTTAACAACTCTCTCACTTAGCAACAGAAATTTTGGACTCAATACACAGTATTGTAAGTCAATACACAGGTAGTGTATTTATTGTGTATGTAGTGTACGTATTTAGCTTCTTTGCTTTTATTTCTATTTGTATACTGCCCAGAGTTGCTCTGTGAGGGAGTTGGACAGTTTCTAAATGTGATACACACACACACACGTTATATAAATCAGGCTAAACCTGATATTTGTCCATGTCACATGTATTAGCATTTTACAGCTAGGAGATGAAGCAGCAGGGAAGAAAAACAAAGCAACTCCTAACAGGTTATGCCGCTTCTCATCATCAATCTCTCTAGAAGGATGTGACAAATCAGTGATATGGCACATGAAAAACCAAAAGAAATGTTAAAAGTATGAGAAGTAATTACTAGGATGTTTTATTTATTTAGCTACCTGTCTCACTAGCTCTGGTAGATCACAACCAATTTAAGAACAACAACAAAAAAATGAATACAACCACATACAGCTATCTTAAAAGTAGGATTAAACATTCAGTGAAGCATAATTGCATTCAGCCACTGAATATAAACCATACAGTCGTTTAATATAGCCATTACTAAGGCTCACCACTGATGCCAGTCATGCAGCATGGTGGCACAGTCAAGACCTCAGGATTGGAGAAAAGGAGTTGTACTGGCACCAAATTTCTTGTGCCAATAGAATAGAATAGAATAGAATAGAATAGAACAGAACAGAACAGAATAGGATAGAATAGAATAGAATTATTTATTGGCCAAGTGTGATTGGACACACAAGGAATTTGCCTTTGGTGCATATGTTGTCAATGTACATAAGAATAAAATAAAATGCTATTTTAACAAGGTAAAATAACAGAATAGAGCTGGAAGGAACCTTGGAGGTCTCTTCTTAAAAACCTCCAGTTTGAAGCACCCACATTTTCTGAAGGCAAGCTGCTTCACCGGTTAACTGTACTCACCATTAGGAAGTTTCTCCTTAATTCCAGGTTGCTTCTCTCCTTGATTAGTTTCCATCCACTGTATTCAGGTGCTTTGGAAAATAAGTTGACCCCCTCTTCTTTATGGCAACCCCTTACATACTGGAACACTGCTATCATATCACCCTAGTCCTTCTTTTCGTTAGACTAGCCACACCCAGGTCCTGCAACCATTCTTCGTATGTTTTAGTCTCCAGCCTTCTAATCATCTTAGTTGCTCTTCTATACAATTTTTCCAAAGCCTCAGCAACTCAGGGACCACTAACTGGTTCTGTGGGCATGGCCTAATTTGTGGGTGTGGCTTGGTGGTCATGTGACTGGCTGGGCATACTATGCCGTCGTTTTGGCTTCCTCTCTATCCAGTCCAGAAATCCTCTATTGACATTTCATCTGGGCTAAAAGGTTTTTGAGCTGCTCAAGATACTTTTGAGCGAAAATGTATCCAACGCGTCCGTTCCCTGCAGTCGCTAAGGCATACGGGGGACATCCGTTTTGCATCCATTTGTCATCCATTACGCATGCCGCTATCTTCGCTAGGCATCTCACTGAGCATGCTGCGCAACTCGGAACCGTTCCGGTGGTAATGACGCAGGGAGGCAGAACGGACGGGAACGGATGCGCCAGAGTTAGACACGTGACGGAGAAAGGATGAAGCGGATAGCCAGACGCAAAGAAAGCATATAAGAATGGAAAAAACATTTGCAGAGGGGACTATTCCGCTCCCTATCATGCTTTCATCCGCTAGCTTCCATTCGCATCCGCTTTCCATCCGCTCTGGTCCTCCGCCGTCCGTTCCTTTCCGTGTTTGTCCGCTCTGGTTATGCACATTTTTTCTGCTTTTGAGAGCGGGAAAAACGGATTGTGGAGCAGGATGCCTTGCAGGGTCCCAAAGACTCATTTATGGTGGAGTTTGGGGGAGAGAAAGAAAGACTTTTGCTGTTTTCCTTGCATGCAGCCAAAAGCAGAAGAAGAAAAAAGCAGAAAGAAATAGCCGGTGGCCAGGCCAGGGACGTGGGGCAAATTCCTCCCCTCTGCCCTTTCCCCCCTCCTCTCACTACCTCGTGTTGTTCGCAATGCAAGTGATGCAAGCCTTGTGTTCCAGCAGGCCATGTGGATGGCACAGCCTTGTGTTCCCGCACAGCCTGGATTAATTGCTTTGGGGGGGTGCTTTGGGGGTGATGTTTCTCATGGACCACCAGTGGTCCCCGACCCACTGGTTGGCAACCACTGGTTTAGAAGATCTCCAAGGTATTTTCCAACACTGTTATTCTGTTATCTATTCTTTCTTAGTCCTAGGAAAATGACTACTTCTTGCCAAGAAAACTGCATGGATTGCAGAGGTCAGTACTGAGGTCAATACTTAAAGACATTTAAACAAAAAATCTGGATGACCTCATTAGTCTTAATGAGCTAAATATCTTGGATAGCCTTGAAGCTGAATCAGGCTTAAGGAGAACCAGCTGGGTAAAGGCAAGGTGAGTCATTAGCTGAGGTAATGATACAGTCAAAACAGGTTTGATGGACGGCAGTGAAGTGTGTAGCCATTGCATGTGAATGGGCAAATGTGATTTGAAATCTGTAAGGGAACACAGGTAGCACGTGCTGGAAATGTTGCAGCTGTGTGATTCCAAGGAGGGAAACACAGTGTGCTGTGAATAATACTTTGCCCTTTGAATCCAAAGTGATGCAGAGCCCTACAACCTCTCATACAAAGTTCTCTAATGTTAGTTCATGGCTGAAAGCAACAGCTGTCTAGAGTTTGTGCCACTGGTTTATTATGTATATAAAACTGTATTGTGAGCCACAGTGGCACAGTGCTTAGAGTGCAGTACTGCAGGCTATTTCTGCTGACTGCCAGCAATTTGACAATTCAACTCTCACCAGGATCAAGGTTGGCTCAGCTTTCCATCCTTCTGAGGTGGAAAAAACGAAGACCCAAATTGTTTGGGGCAAAATGTTGACTCTGTAAACCACTTAGGGCTGTAAAGTGGTGTATAAGTCTAAGTGCTATTGTTATTGCTACTGTAATTTTTAATTGCTAATCCTGACCTTGGATAGGACATTTAAACCAGGCTGCTCCTGCATAGTCCCCCCTCAAATAAAAATTCTTTATTTGGCTATCATATCAGGCACTGTATATGTGGTCCTCAACTTGTGACCGCAAATGGGGCCCAAATTTCCCATTTGGTGGTTTGGTGATCTTTTTGCCACAGTTGTTAGCAGAATATCTGTGTTTGAAGGGACTTTGAAGGTTTTCTAGTCCTACCCCCTGCTGTAGCAGGAAACCCATACCATTTCAGACAAATGGTTGTCCAGTCCCTTCTTAAAATGGAAGATAATATTTTTTCTTTATTGTCATTGCATTCCACAAATACAATGAAATTTGCAAGCTACTCCAGTACAGTGCCCCAAACACCACATCACAATCATACTACAGAGTATTTAATAATAATAATAATAATAATAATAATAATAATAATAATAATAATAANTGATGGTAACAGTTCGAAATATGAATGTCCAGGGTGAGAACGGTCTGTGAAGATTTTTTAGTGTTCTCGAGAGGAGTCTGGTCATCGCAATCTCTTCCAAAGAAGAAAGAGAGCAACTGATGATTTTTTTGTGCTGTATTTATAACTCTCTGGAGCATCTTCTTATCCACTGCAGAGCATCCAGCATACCACACCGTTACACAGTATGCCAAAATGCTCTCAATTGTAGAAATAACCAGCAACTTTTCACCCAGACCACCTTTTTTCAGCAACCTCAGAAAGTGCAGGCACTGTTGGGCCTTCTTTACAGTGGCCATAGTGTGGACTGACCAAGTAAGGTTGTCGAAAATATGAGTTCCTAGAAATTTAAAACTCTGAACTCTTTCCATAGAGTCTCCATTGATATATAGTGGGAGAGGCTCTGCTTTGTCTTCAGTGATGGAGCATCTGCAACTTCTCAAGGCAAGTTGTTCCACTGATTAATTGTTCTGACTGTCAGGAAATTTCTCCTTAGTTCTAGGTTGTTTTCTTATTAAGTCATTAAGTGAATCCAGCTTCTGCTGTTGACTTTGCTTGTTGAAAGCTGGGTTGAAAGGTCACAAATGACTCTGGAACCATTGTCAATACATGACAATTTCCAAGTACCTGAATTTTGATACGTGACCATGGAGATGCTGCAACAGTTGTAAATATGAGTACAAATTGTTGATTACTTTTTTCAGTGCCATTGTAACTTTGAAATGTTGCTAAATGAATAGCGAGCTGTAAGTCAAGGACTGCCTATAGATGTCCCTGAGCTAGATGAATCAATAATTTGACTGAATCAAAGTCAGTTTCCTTGTCTCCATTATAAGCTATTTTTAAATAAGCTATTATATAAGCTATTTTTAAATATTTTAATGTACTAAATGGCTTACTTAAATATACAGTGAATGAATTCGTACTTTGAGTGTATATTGGTGAATTGCAAGTACCCAGTGGTGGCATTCTACCGAACCAGGCAAACCAATAGTAAAAAAGATGCTACTGGTTCAGCTGAAGCAGTATTTCTTATGATCAGCTGGGCAACAATCAGCTGTGCCATGCAATTTAGATTAGCTAGAAAGCAGGAAATCATCAGATTTCTTGTTTTCTAGTTAATCTAAATCACACTGCACAGCTGATTTCCCCCCCCTCCACCCCCGCTGTTGTATTTATTCTGGAAGGCTTCAAAATGCTTCTTTTTTCAGACCCCAGGAGGCTTCCCTGAGGGCCAGTAGGCAAATCACAGGGTGTGTGGGGGGGGTTGCTGTGAAAAGGGAAAAATGCCACACAGCCACACCTACCCAGTCACTTGACCACCTGGCCATGCCCACCTAGCCATGCCCACCTAGCCATTCCCACAGAACCAGGTAGCAAAAAAAAAATGAATTCCGCCACTGCAAGTACCTCTGAATTGATAGGATACAGATAGTAGCAGTTTAGTTGGCCAGATACATTTTAGATTCTAGTTTGCACAAAATTATATGAGCAAATTTGGGGTAAAGGTGGTTGTTCATTTAAAATATCAGGGAAAATGTCAGAACCTTGTCAGAACCGACAAGAGCTAACCTGATTATCTGGGAATGCTGGATGTGATCTAACTGACTTGTAACCTTGTCTACCTTTCTTGTAACCTCGTCTCCTTTCAGGATGCCGCTATGGGGCATTGCATGCCAATAAAGCTAAACACAGAGACAGTTTTTTTTCCTCCATGCCATCACTCTGCTGAACATCTTATTCTCATAGCACAGTTTTATATCTAAAGATATGTATCCATGCAAAAGAGCTGTATTACTGATATCCTTCTCATCTTTTCTATTATTTTCTCCTGTTCATATCTGATTATATTAGTTTATTGTTTGTGTGTATACTGAGACCTTGTGTACTGGAGATAAATTCCTTGTGTGTCCAATCACACTTGGCTAATAAATAATTTTATTCCATATTCTACTCTACCCTACTCTACTCTACTCTACTCTACTCTACTCTACTCTACTCTACCCATCTTCCATTCCATTCCATTCTCCGTATTCTATTTCATTCCTTTCCTTTCCATTCCAACTTGTTCTCTCTGCTACAAGGTATTTACTCTCACTAATATTTAGGGTGGATTTCATTAACTCTGCTATTCATGATCAATAGAGAGAGGGGGAGTCCTTTCTGGTTAATCTCACTAAAACATCCCCTCCTATAAAATGCATCAGTTAAGCCCCTGTCACACTGCATCAACGGATGGAAAGAGGATGTAAAACGGAGAAAAACACTTACCATCCGTTGGTTAACGCGATGCTTCCATTCTGTAC